>JAVTVY010045999.1:0-198990 GCA_036873755.1 Hanleya hanleyi
ATTTCCACATTAGATATAGAAGTGAGAGTTGTCAGTTTGCTTATTTGTTCAGAGTAGATGATTTCCACATTAGATATAGAAGTGAGAGTTGTCAGTTTGGTTATTTGTTCAGAGTAGATGATTTCCACATTATATAGAAGTGAGAGTTGTCAGTTTGGTTATTTGTTCAGAGTAGATGATTTCCACATTAGATATAGAAGTGAGAGTTGTCAGTTTGGTTATTTGTTCAGAGTAGATGATTTCCACATTAGATATAGAAGTGAGAGTTGTCAGTTTGGTTATTTGTTCAGAGTAGATGATTTCCACATTAGATATAGAAGTGAGAGTTGTCAGTTTGGTTATTTGTTCAGAGTAGATGATTTCCACATTAGATATAGAAGTGAGAGTTGTCAGTTTGGTTATTTGTTCAGAGTAGATGATTTCCACATTAGATATAGAAGTGAGAGTTGTCAGTTTGGTTATTTGTTCAATATGACTGCGACAAACAATAAGGAGCACAGGTGAAGACATGGCGCCATGTTTGACAACAATCTTCTCCTCAGTCATGTGACACTGCCATTAAGCAAACATGCCACAACAAAGAGTTCCGATCAGAGCTAGCTCATTCATGGGTTCTCACGTTCGGCTTTTAATTATTATCTCCTGTCCCGTGAAACAGAAGAAAGAGCATTAAGCATTCATTTCTCGTTGAATTGTAGTGGATTTCTGATTTAAGTTGCAATTTCTTGCACACAATCCTGTTCCAATACTCGTTCATGTAAAACATCGGTAAATCTATAGTCAGCTCGAATATTAATCAGTTCTATACATGTATTTAAATTGTATCTTTGTCGAGCAAATATAGAAACGTGAAGATGTATGCTGATATAAATTACAATTGCTGTAGCAATCAACAGCCTCCTGTCTTGTGACTCCTAAAAGAGAAGGGCTTCCAGTATTGCTATTGACACCATCTTATCGGATACTGTACATGAATAAACAGACAAGCCTTTAGTCACTGACAATGAACAAGACTATTCTGTGAAGTCATATGACGCAGTCAGTATGTCGGCACCTCTTCCCACTTCCCTTATATGTGTTGTAATTTCAAAGAAACTCTAGCGCAATGGTCACAGACCTTCCAAAAGGAAAGGTTTTGTTACATGTAGGTTTATGCATTCGCATGTTAACAACAATCAAAATGACATTACCTCTCTATGTGCATGACATCACGACAGGGTACAATTTGTCATCCAAACTTCAAAGTAACCTTCTGGAAAACAATAGTGTAAAAAATTGAAGAACATGTTTTCTTGTTTTCTTGCACATGGAACAAATTTGGCTTTTCTGAGTCTTTTCTGATTTAACCACAAGAAAATGAAAGATAAAATGCTCGCACAAGCTGCAAGATCTAATTTTCTACATAGCTGAACAAGAAAAGCCCTAATGAATGAAAACAACAAGCCATAATCTATTTTCAGTTTTCCGTGCTGTATCAGCGCAAAACTTTCGTCGCCTAGCATGATAAATCAGGCTCCTGACTACTGAATGTAGCTGGCTCATGGAACGTTTGTAGTATCCCTTCAAAAGAGCAGACGAATCAATACAGATAAATCATGAATTGCAGATAAAACGCAGCAACAATGGGGTCCATAACGAATGATTTGAGCTTGGGCAGCAAAAGAAGATTTTACGCCTCAAAGGATACATTGTTATCACTGAACAGTAAAATGAGAAAATTAAAAAGTAAAACAGCTACATGCTTAAAGCAGCTTTGGTCTCAGTTTTTCATCGCATCTAATCGCAATGCATTAAACTTCAATTTTGTGTAAAATGTCTATGCACATCAATTGGCACATAAACTTCAGCATGTGTCCTTCTTGGCGAAGAAAACCGGAAACTTGGTCTAGTGATTAAAGGGTGAAATCGTTTTTTTTTTATCAGGAAAGGGTTAAAGTTGTGGAGATGTCTGTGAAGAGCTAGTTAAGTTTTGTTTCAGCCTACAAGGTATTCAGCGGCAGGGCAATTGGATGGGGAACAATAGAGTGACAATGATTTTCTTGGGACACCAGACTGGAACAATGGACCACAGAAACTGCATGAGGGGAACTTTTCAAGACTGGCGCCAGTCGTCTTTCGCACCTTTTTAACTGCCATTGATTTTGCAGATCACGAAAATTGATTGCTAACACTTGCCTTTACTGTCCTCCCATACACCAGTGATGGAAATCTTGTTTCAATCGGTTTCTATGCCCTGGGGGGATAACTATAAAACCACAGCTATTGTAATAACAGCTATGCCATGATGATGGGTTGGAGAAATTGCACGGAGGTGTACATGTAGCTGAGCACAATTATGTCATTTGTCAACAGTGTTATGTTTAGATTGTTTGATAGGAATATCTCAATCTCATTCCAAGATGACTCAAAAGTGTTGATATGCATTCTAGAACCAAATGAGAGAACAGAATATTGAGCAATTTCTGAATATGTACACGCATGTGGTGGAAGATATACATGTACATATACCCTCCTAAGTACATATAAAAGTTTACCAATTTTGACTGCCTGTGTTCCAGAAGTTGAATGTATTACGAGGTGAAATTTACAAGACCTGTCAAATACAGGTGTCTGTTTGACATGGCACCTGCCAACATGCAACAATCATGTATCGAAATGAATCATCAGAAAGAGGAGTCGGGATGAAATTGTTAACACACAAATTCTTATTTAACAGAAAATAAATTGCTCAGACCACTCTAATAAATTTAATCACCTCTTCATTCGTCAACTTTTCATTCCAATAAATTTGGCCACTCCATGGTTTTATGGTTTAAGAAAATCTCCTTTGTGTGAGGTTGAACCAGACAGAATGCAAAGATTCCCCCAAACAATACATGATGAATTCAAGTTTTGAAAATCATCCATAATCTCCCTAGAAATGAAGGTAAACCCAAAGGAGAAAAGAAAATCCATTTGTTTAATAGCCACTTCAGTTTCCTGAACTCTTTCAAGCTACAAATATGCACCTCTCCGATGTCCACAATATGTTACTTTGAAAGTCTTTGTTTCTCCTGAGAGGATATTGATTAATGATATTTACAGGTTGAATAGTTTGAGTTGAATGCTGGCACCCTCTGTTAAAAGCTACCGTTTCCCAGTTTGACTCAAGTATTTGAGATCTCTCTGCACTCCACCCATAAATAATGTTGACAATGGGAACTCTATGACCTACATCAGAAATTAATGATGGGCAATGCCACATGCCATATTTAGTCAGGCAGAAAGGCGGATTTCAAACAATTTTATGAACAGCACAAGTTGACGAATATAAATGCGAGGGCATAAAAGTGACAATTAAGGCCTACTACTTGAACAGAGCAACATAGCTTTGCTTCACATAATTACAGTATGAGCTCAGCTTGTCTGTTCCCTAGCCTGTTTCTTTGTTACAAGTACATGTAAATGGTTAATAGGCCAGCTTATTTAATATCCGCTGATTAAATATTCAAACTAAAAAAACAATCTTGTGTTTTGAGAATGCTTGAATAAGATGTTAAAATATTGTTTACATGATTCTAAATTTCAAAATCTTCTCTATATTTTATGCTTTATCATACAAAAAATAAGAAACCGGTCAACATTTCAGGTTGTGTCCTGTGGAGAATTACATAGCTTGGCCTGCCGACATTGGGTGATAATCACCCACAAATAAGCAGGTTATATAATTATCATTGAGAAAACTTGACTATCACTTATGAAGTGTCTGCCTACCCTACAGGTACATTTGGCCTAACATCCTAAAAATCCAGAAATTAATCTATGATTTCTCTCCAATCCATCAAATTTTTTTTACCCGAAAAAGACAAATTGAGGATAATTTGCCCCGTCAATCTGGACATCTATTATGTTTGTGACAAAAGAGAAATCTTCCAGCTCAAACTTCGTTCATCATTAAATACAACTCCATCAGCCTCTCGGTCAAAACTGCCACCTATCTCGGGAAGACATGAAGCAGACTAGTGTTTGGGCGAAGGAAAAAAAAAAATCAATTTTATCCCTGAGCAGCGATAATTGTCGGGTTGCATGGTTTCACAATCAGTTTGGATATCGTGGAGTAATGTTATCTGGGGGTTATAATGGACACGTTTACAGGTACATGTAGTAATGGTGTTGAATACCAAATACACGTCAAAATGAACTGTTAGATTCCCGAAGTAAAATGCATATAAATGTATATCTCCAAGCTAAAGTTGAAGGCTACACTTAAAGTTATTGGCACATGTTATAGGCACATGGCAAAATTCTTCAGTGTGCTTATTTGAGCACAAAACAGACAACTCCAAAAGCTGCCATTCTCTTCAATACCAGCTGGGCTAAATTCAATACCAGTGCAACACAAGACAAGACAAAACAAAATTTCTAGTAGACATGACATTTATATAGGAAATGCAGAAAAAAGTACAACGTACATGTAAATATGGCAATTATTAAAGAAAATGTAGCTATTGATATTTGAATTGTCTACACAAGCGAGAGGGGGTGAACACTGATGTAGGCTTTAATTGTTACCAATCTGTAAATACATGTAAAAGAGTTGACAATGGCAATAGGCCACACACTTTGAGGCAGCCATCTCTCTCAATAATGAACATCAATATTTGGAAGAAAATAATCCTCAGGTTAAATATGTTGAGTATGGAGTCAATCAGACAAATGGTCAGTTTAAGCCTCAACCACTATGTCAATTCCTCTAATAATTCTTCCCACCATAAATGCTGGGGGTGATCAAAGTTATTGAAACAGGAAGTTGACACATGGCAGTGTGACTAACGTCACAGGACCTACGAAGTACAGTAGGCATTAGGACTCGAACGCGAACTGAACTCTTGAAAATCCCCACCCCCAGTTGAAATCCTGCCTATATTAAGATGGGCACCGCCCAAGTCAGAATCGCCAGTGATTTTCATCAAAAATCACCAGAAATTTTCATCAAAAGTAGGTCAGCTCAGAACTTGTTGGTAACAGTCTCCTAATGCGCCTTCATTCCAAAATAAATAACGATCGCCGATTTAATTTTACAATTTTTTAATTAAAGGAAACAGATTGAATAATATAGGTTCAGTAGATTTCAATCTTTACGTGTGAAAATACATTTACATCTCTTTAATGGTTTTCAGTGCCCTAGCTTGTACAGGATCAAAACAACTTTTTGAATCACATTATTTTCCCAACAATATAAATTTTTATATATAGTACTATAGTAGAAAGGTAGCAGACCAACACCTTCTATGCACAAGATTCTATGTCATTCTCCTGAGCATAACCGGTACAAAGACGAATAAATAGCGTCTCTACATCACGTTGTTATCTAGATATATGAGAACACATTTTGGGCATCGGCAATCTGATGAATGTACTATTCCGGTTTTCTTGTTTCACATTATATTCTATGGCGGTTGATCGGTGATTTTCTTCATTGATAAACGTTAAACCACCTCAGCTTCGTTATGGAAACAGCGCTGATTGTTTGAGGGTATATGCAGTACTTAAGATTAACCTCAGGGCCATGTGCCATACAGTGGGACAGGTTATTTTTAGCTGTGGGTAATTTGACCTGAATTTGAAGGCCCAAGCCTGGTGTGGCCCATGTGAAATAAGATACACGTTAAAGGCTACAGTTTACATACACAATGTATATCTATAACAATATACTGAAGTGTTAATTATCAATCTAATTTTAATCAGAATTATTTCAGTTCAGAACTTGCTGGTAACAATGCACGTTCATGCCAAAAATCAAGGTTCTAATGTCAATGGTTCTCCTTATTTTGCCGACGAAAGGATTCGGATGGACTGACTGACTCACTCATTACCGGACAATTTGCGATCTGTAGCCTACTTCGTAGGAACATGTAATCCATTATTTCCTCATTCGTTCAATGATTTTAGAGGATGATCAAATTTATTAGAACAGCTGAATGAGTTTTGTCCCAGAAATTAGGGTGATTGAATTTTGATAGGGAGATTGAATTATCGGAAGAATTGTCATGAGTAACCATGTTCATCAAGGTCACACTTTTTTGAAGCTCAATGTCATGTAGTTTTAGAATGTACCATCAATGTACTAGTACATACGAACATCCATGTATTCGTTTCATCACTATTTCATTTGACGAATAGCACAACTTCGGTCACAATATGGACTTGCACTTCAGTACAAATTATTCAGGCTGTCAGTTTGAAAGATACACTCTTACAATAAAGAACAATAAAGCATAGAGTGAGAAGTATTTGCTACATGTACATGAGGTATTTTAACTATACATATCACGTTGGGCACACCGGTTCTCGTCAGATCACCGAAGTTAAGCAACGTTGAGCTCGTTCAATACTTGGATAGGTGACCGGGTGCTGTACTGGCTGGGTTGATCAGTGTCCAGGATAATAGGAACTGTGGACACTCTCATGTAATGTCACATGTAGGCAGCGTCGTGATAATACTGAATTTGTTTTTTGAAAACGACGTTAAATCTTACTCACTTTAACTACAAGTGCATGTAGCTTTCAATGCAATGTAATAATCACATGTATGTATAATTCATAAAGAAGCAAATCTATCTACATATATTTATAGAGAAAAATGCTTGATTGATACTGTAATTAGTAACAATATTGCTGGAAATATTCCTGCATAAATAGCATAAATATGATAAATAATTAGTAATTAAAAGACATATCTAGCTTAATGATAGTAAAGGCCTGAGGCAATCAGATTACATGTTCATGCATGTAAATAGGAAATCCTAGGTAGACACAATAACTTAATTTCATCCACAGTGACTGTTTCTCAGTCAAAAATGTTTGGCTACATGATTATTTCATCTGAAAGTAACAACGGTCCATTCCACGTTACGTGTGTTACAAAGTGCAGCTTTTTTGCCTGCACTGATTGACCCTTACAAAAACCTGACTGTTGAGAAGTTACAACTATATTAGGAAAAGGTTCCTTAGGGCACATACTACTGAAAAATGTTCTCAAAGAATGATCATGATTAATTCCACCTTGAATAGGGAGGGTTAATTGTGTGTTACGTGTGTTACATCGGACAAAATGTGATTTACTCATATTTGTGATTTAACTCAAAATCGTCTGATTTGTACACATCATTCAATCTAATGTGCAGTTATTTTTCAAGAAGAATAAACACTTTTCTATACCAACATGGTGTGGAGCCATAAAAATAACAATTGGAGGAGGTAGTGGAAGTCTTGCGTTATGTGTGTTACAAAATTTGTTACGTGTGAAACACTGTCTGAATTTACCAAAGCAAATTTAATCTGGAAGTCAAAGCGAATAAATTATTTTACACATTGACAGAATAAGGTATGATTTGCAAATCTTTCAAACCTTTCACATGATTTTGAGTTTAAATCACATATATGAGCAAATCTAAATTTGTCTGTTGTAACACACATAACACGCAATTTTCCCTCCCCATATTTAAGATTGAATTGATTATGATCATTCTTCGAGAAAAAACTTCGGTAGTATGTGCCCTAAGGAACCTTTTCCTAATATAGTTGTAACTTCTTAAGAGCCATTTCATTGTTAGGGTGCATCATGCAAATTGTAACACACGTAACATGACATGGGACTTTTTAGTGGTATACAGTAGGTGTGCTGAAAAATGCATCTTACCACTTAGTAGATCTCATGTGGTTGGTGAAAGATGACTATTCCAATATTTTTTATGATTCAGAACCTAACGTTTTGAATCTAATAATTATTTCACTGGAAATAAATCTTGTTGAAATAGACCCTCTGTCTATAATCAATGAGCATGTAACACACGTAACATTCCATGTAACTAAGGCTCGATTTGGGGGCCTGCTGATATCTAAAATTAGGTCAAAAGTTGGGTGTAGCAGGCCATCTTCCATATTTTGCCTCCCATTTTATATATGTTATGGAAAAACAGCAGGTCATCAGAAAATTCTAAAGAAGGTCCTAATGTAACACACATAACGTTACGTGTGTTACGGTGTGTAACGTTACGTGTGTTACGTGCAATTACATGTAACTAATTAATTATCAAACATAATGACAATAAGCAATTAAATTTTATGTGCATCACACCAGAATAGTTAATGTACCTTTGCATATGAAAAAGTATTAAGCTCCTGTTATTTATGTTCTCAACTGTAAACTTTTATATGAATTTGTGTTACGTGTGTTACGCAACCTGCTAGACAGTAAATTTTAGTCGTTAACACCTTTAAAATTTCATTTCAAATGGAAAACGGACGTTATTATTAGAAGATAATGTGTTATCCAATGATATTTTGGAGTTTCACTTGAAAACCAACATAACTTAGCAAAAATGGGTCCACCAACTCTTTAGGTGTGTTTTGTCATAAGAAAATGAGAAAAAATATGGTTGACTTCACCTGTAATTATCAGACAGGTGTATACTAGAAAATGCAAACTATATATACTGTCACAACAAGTAATCTGGATCTATTTGCTACAATAAAATCACAAGTTTCATCCACATTAACATTTTTAAAATTTGGCATGTTTGGACCACTTCCTGTGGAATGGGCCCATTTTGAAGCATAACTCAAGGATCCATGAAATGTAATGTTTTGGTCAGCATCTTCTTAATGCTAGATGCATTAGCTTCTAACAAAACTTCCCTCCCCCCCCCCCCCCCCCTTTCACCTTCCAGTATCCAATACTGCATGGTATTACATAGACATGAAATCTAATACCTCCATCTTTTATGTGAAGGAACCATTTTTACACCGATAATCCAAGAGAGGAACAGCCAGTCTGAGACTGTCATGTTTTTCAACACCCAGTCCCTACAGCTATAAAAGACAACAAAATCTGGCATATTTAGGAGCTATGGAACAGAAGCTGATAGACCAGACATTTTCTGGGGAGAGTTAAGTCATGCGATTCTGTTATCAGAGAAAACAGTAGGTCCATATGGGTCCTATATGGGTGATATAATACATCAAATAAAGAAGCCAATTGTTTATTAACAAGTCATGAAGTTTGCCACAGAGTCATGGAGGCTTTTATCAGCACTCAAAACTAACATCACACACAGGAACAAAGTTTCAGTTTGTTCTTCAGAAGATGGGTGTGATAGGATGTTTTTTTATTGGACAAAAGAAATATCAGCTTTTACTAGTCAGGCACATCTATGCATAATATGACAGACAAACTTTCAGAGCATCTAACCATCTATTTCTGCAACACTACATTTGTAACAGCTAGTGCTCTTTTGTTGAAGCTTTTTTAATCAATTCAAGCACAAAACTAAAAAAAAAATACGTATTTTTTACACAGTCATAAAACAACATCCCTTTTATCTTCAGATTCATCAATCTTAGATAAAATCCACCAAAAAACTAAACAGTCAGATATTCCAAGGCCACATAATTATTTATTTTTGTATATATATATTAGAAAAATTAACACTAACAGTTGCATCTCTAAACGTTGAGGCGATAAACATATGCATACAACATAAAAAAGTATGTGCATTTCTATTGAAACTCATGGAGCTATGTACAAATTCTGAGAAAACTGAATAATTCAGTTCTTGTCATGTCTCAACTGTTTACCATGTTTCCAGGTCTACAATGTGGTATATTTGAACCCTGGGTCAGGTGAACCAGTGCCCTATATCATAATATTTTCTGAACATGATCAAGAGGCCATTAGAGCAATCAGGCATAACACACAGTGATGGAGGGGAGCACATGGGCAGACATGACTCCCCTAATACAAATTCAATTGTCTCAGCTCAAGGCCAGTCCCCACACTACCATCAACCATGATCAATTCTATTATAGGCATAAAACCAGCACATGGATAAACATTCTCAGCTTCTAAGAAACTACCGGTACCATGACCAACTAGTACATGTAACACCTGATTTAGTTTCCTGGTGACATTACTGTTTTTGTTGTTAGGTTAGAATCCTAGCGGATGCATGTACTTTCTGTGCTATACATGGATGAATGCATCAGAGGACAACCATTGTTTCATGTTTCTGATTTGTGAATTCTTCAAATAGATTCTGCACACTTTTCCTGCATTGAAAAACAATAAAAGTCCCTAAAAAGCAATATGAAATGTGTAAGAAGATTATGACAAAAGTTAGGTGATAAGAGAGATGTATAATGAAGTGGTTTTGTACAATAGTATGTACACATAGATATCTGATTGCCCCGGGCTATCAGTGTAACATCTCATTTTAGTACGCCAGTAATGGATCTACATGGAAGCGGAGTTTTTCACTTATATCAATTGATAACAGTGCATTCAATTATCCAAACCAATAATACATGTACTTTAGGAGTATTTCTTTATTCAGACGGCAAAACATAACTTCAGGCATGTGCAGAGAGAAAGTCTGCTAATATTTTACATGTACAAATTTCACTATACATGTAGCTATATTTTCAGTTCTTGGGATAAATAACATCCATGCCATAGTGTTTAGCATATGTTTTTTTTTCTGCTTCTAAGTGTGAAAAATAGCCCAATGGCCTCCAATACAATGTACCCCTCGGATATTACTTATTGTTTACATTCAGCAATCATGCATTGCATAAGATGTATTTTTAGAACTTTGACATTTTAGTGTAGGTTAACAGAAATGTGATCTAGCAGGGTTGACTGCAGTTCTCTAATTTTAGAAATACATACAAAATTGAGCAAGGTCACCTTTTGCCAAGGACTTAAATTAATGGGAAATATTTGGCGCTGAGGTTCTGGTAGTGCATGACCATATTCTTACCTCTAGATACTCTTCTATATAGGTCAAAATCAGCTCCAGTAATTTGATCTTGGAAATATATATCAAGCTTAGTCATCTCTAATAATTTTCTTGTCTATTCTAACTTAATTGCATATGGAACACGAATTCAGAGAACTCAAGACTTAACATATAGAATCTGAACTTTAGAAAATAGGTCAAGATCAGCGATATTCAATAGACTTCAGGTCCAGGCATATGTGGTATAAATTTGGAGAATGTAGATATAATCCTTATTGATATTGTACTGAATAGAATCTGACGTGGATAAAATAGGTCAAGGTCAGTCATCTTCGACACACCTTTGGACCATCGCCAGATGTATACATGTACATAGTATTAACTACTAATTACCTTATTTTTTCATGTTAAATCATACTAAACATTACATGACCTTGAAAAAATAGGTCAAGGTCAGTCACCAGTTACATATGTAATATGAAATTGGGGACCCTAACTTTAATCCTTCAAAAAATGTAGCAAATACTGGAATTTGACCTTCATAAATTAGGTCAAGGTCAGTCATTTTCAGCACACCTCTGATCATCCCCAGAGGTATAGTATTAGCTGTATTTCTTCATTTTCTTCATAATAAACAGTATATGACCTTGAAAATAATAGGTCAAGGTCAGTCAACTGGGATAGGCTTCTAGTCAATCACCAGTTGCATTTGTAATATGAATTTGGAGACCCTAGGCTACATGTAGCTTCAATCCTTCAAAAAATATAGCAAATACTAGAATTTGACCTTGACAAAATAAATCAGGGTCAGTCATCTTCAGCACACCTCTGAATCATCCCCAGATGTATATATAGTATTAATTTAGAAAGCCTAGCTACATTTCTTCATGTTATATCATAATAAACAGTATATGACCTTGAAAAAATAGGTCAAGGTCAGCCAACTGGGATAGGCTTCTAGTCAATCACCAGTTGCATATGTAATATGAATTTGGAGACCCTAGATTTAATCCTTCAAAAATATAGCAAATATTGAAATTTGACCTTGATAAATTAGGTCAAGGTCAGACATTTTCAATAGGCTTCTGACCCTTCACCAGATGCATATGTGGTATGAATTTAAAATGCCTGGCTGTAATCCTTCTTGAGATATCATGTCCACAGACAGACAGACAGACGGACAGACAGACAACGCTGACGACAATACCCTTCAGGCAAAATTTGCCCGAGGGGTAAAAATTAGAAGAAATAGGGTACACACCATTCATGAGCACAACCATTAACCCCACATGACATTGTATTACCCTGTATGGCAGAGTTCATTCTGGTACATGAGCTCACTTAACATCACATACACCCTGCAATCAAATGACCAGTTTGTGTAAGGTTGAGATTGTCAGTGTTTGGATCATTTGGTACATGTATGTCCACTTAACAACAATTTTGGCCCTGTCCTCCTCAATAAAGAACTTCTTCTTGTGTTGTCTACTACATTGTAACTTAGTCAAGCAGAGGACTAGTCACATAGAATGTGATCAGATTTCTTTTCACACATTGTACACCTGAACCTCCTCAGCTTGAGTCTGTGCACCTTCAGAGGGCAGAGTGTGATATTCAGCAGACTGTACTGAGAATTTCGTTGAAACTTAGCCATGCAGAGTTTCTGATGTCTGGGACCGGCCTCAATGCATGGTTTCTCTGAATCAAACACCAAAATCATTAATTCACAAATCAAATCAAATTTTAACATTTATCATCCAATTATATCACCCTGAATAGTCCAAAACATTATACTGCAGCAGCCAACAATTTACCATGCAAATATACATGTACCTAGAACTGATACTAGCATGTATTTATACTAGCAGAGCCAAATGACAAACAAATAGCTGGTCAATTTAGTTGTTCATGACATTAGGATGTGCAGCACAGCACAGAGTATGGACTGTTGACTAGCTCTGATTGACAGAGAGAACAAGATAAGGCAGGCACTGGTCAATAGAGATGTTTACTGTGGATGGCCTCAGATCATACCCAAGGTCTGAATCAATACATATTGAACAACAGTAGGCTGGGGATTATAGGAGAGCTGATAAATCAAGTGAAATGGTGTCACTGAACGTTGAGATGAATATATTGTGGAAAACATGAAATCTAGTATCTTGTATTAATGGGTTGAATCTAATGCATAGACTATCAGTTGCTGGAAACAGAGCATCCCAAGGCTCAAACTTGCAAATCTATATACATGCATGCTGGTAAAGGCTCTGCTGGTACAGTGAAACCTGTCAAGGTGTGTAAACTGACCACGTTTGGGACCAGATTATAGGATTGGCTTTACAGAGTTCTAGTTTATCAAGCTTCAAAATACATATACATGTACATGTACTTTAAATTTAAGTATTGGGGCCATGGATAATGCAGGTATTTAGGGGTTGGTTGGTTTACCCAGGTGTCGATATTCACAGGTTTCATTGTATATTGTACATAAAGTTTGAATCACAAATGAGAAGGTCATGTTCAACAGGTCTTAGATGATGGCTTAGATCTGTGCGGAGATGGTTAAGATATGAATATAATTGAAAAGTTAAATCTTTTTGGCAAAGTCATGAATGCTTGTTGTTTATAGATCACAAACAAAATCATTAATACATGAGAAAGAAGGAAATGAGTGGGATTTCTGAGGTGTTTATCTGAGCTGAAACCTGTGCAAACCTACCATGCTTGGAACCACTAGGTTATAGTGTTGGTTTTGACAGGGTTCTGGTTTATCAAGATTCAAAATATTTTCAATTGAAGTATTGAGGCCAGGGATAATACAACTATTTAGAGGTTTTATCCAGGTGTCAGTATTCACAGGTAACAGCATAGACTTTGTATCAATATTATCTTTTAAGATCAAGATTTCTTAACAAGAGTGTCACAAGTGAATAGTACAGCGATACAAAGCAAGTGTCCCCACTTTTATTGATGTGTTACATGAGCCTTGGAGCGGGTGGGACAGATGCTGTGGGAAATGACTTTGAGTGAGATTATCATATGTTATGGAGGGATTACAGAATGGTCCAGCAGGAGAGCCATCTGTAAGGAGAGAAGCAGATGACAAAACGCTGTCCAAATATTGATAAACTCGCCCTCGGCAAAGCAGAGCGCCCTGTACTTCCTCATATCCCTGCATCAACAAATGCCAGATGTCTCGCCATGTGGACTGGACAACCCTAAAAACGCTTTGTTTACCTTCGCTAAATTGCATGTTCCCTTGCACTGTCTCATTTGCTCGTTTCAACAAAACGAAACCGCTGTAATGGCAAAAGCATGGATGTGCATTTCATTCAGAGCCGTCTATATAGTCTTCAAGACGAGCGTCATTGCGGCTTTACTCATTGGATATTGAGCTGAGGATAAGATGTTAGCGTCAAAAAAAAAACCCCCAAAAAAACCCCATAATATAGGGATCCTCTAACAGTCTCACATACTGAGCTTGTCTATTTTGTAACACAATCCTACGAAGAAAAAAAAAGAAGAAGCCCCAGATAAAAAAAAATTAGACAACAATGGGGTATTCCTCTGGCGCTACCACTTGACCACACAAAGTAGAATAAGCGAGAATAAACAGTGAACGAGAACATCTAAAAGGGATACCCCACAGATATCAGCACGACATAAACACAAACCTCTTCTTCATATCTTTGCAAGTCATTTCTCATCTTTATTCTCGAATACTCTTGCAATATACATGTATTATTGCAACTTCATAGACGGGGAAAAAAGACGGACCAATATTGATAAGTAGACAGGTGTAGTAAGGAGGGGGCAGTGATTCATTTTCCAAAGTGTAAGCTAAGTATGTAGGTAGAACAGTAAATTAACCCTTTAACATGGCTGGTTCTTTACCATCCCTTCTTTGCCACGGCTGTTTTTCTCAGCACAAATGATGGGTGTGCCTAACAAGCCAAACTATCATCTTCTATCAGACTTTTGTTATTTTCTCACGACTTGGTGCTGCTTTCTAAAAAAATCTTACAGGACTTCTGAAGCGACCAGGATGCATCTTCCATAGTCTTACTGATGAGGGAGTCTGCTTGGTGATCAAGGTAAAATAAATCAACTGATGAAAAAGAAACAGTCTGTACTTTTCTGAAAGAAAAACCCCATACTACATCGTATCATAGTCTCAACAGAATCTATTTGGAACTTGCTGCAAAAATACTCAGTAAATTAAACTGCAACTTCTTGGATCATCTACATGTAAGATATATCGATAACTGCAGGCTAATTTATTTTCTGAAGCCTGTGGTGTTACAAATGAAACTGTAAGCTTCAAAAATGAAATCGATGCAACAGAATTGCCAAATCGCCTCAGTACAAAACAGCAATCCAAAAATATACCATATCTCCAATATTAATACTCAATGATATCGAGCTAGATGATGATGTAGGGTATAAAGTATTTGGCCTGACAGGATGCAAATATATAATGTGGACATCTCAATCATACAGAGTCCCTGGTCAGTTCTGACTGACTTAGCTCAACACACTGATCGATTATTCATGAAGGTGAGAAAATGAGGCAGATGTAATTCTATAGCTGAACACCTCATATCCCATTAAAGCAGGCTATTTCCTTTGACGAGAACACAATCATGACCAATCGGGCTATCTAATAACCAACCATTTACCGACACTAATTCCAGTATTTCCTACACTCACCAAGGAAGGTCCTAAAGGGACCTGCGGCTAGGGTACAATATGTAGATTTTGAGGTGCTGGCCTAGCCCTTCTTTAACCCATCTGTTGGACAACCCTGCGGTCAGCAGTGTCCGACCAGCATGGTCAGATGTGGTACGGCACGCCTGGATGTTCATTTGTATTTTGATCCTGTGCTTTTCTTATAATTGCAGTTGCCTGCATGATAAATATTCCAATAGCAACATCAGCCTTAAATAACCCAGCTCTACGTGTGGGCCAAGCCTGGCTTTTTGTTGAAATTGACGAGAATCAAAACTGATTCTCACAACTATGAGAATCCATGGGAATCCAATACAGATTGCTAAAATTTTAGGGAAATCTGCGGATTCCCATGAATTATTCTGCGTGATTGCTGACGGAAATGGGATTCCCGGATTCCCGTGGAAAAGCAAGCCCTGTAGGCCCAGTCTGGTAAAAAATGTATTCCAAAAATGGAAATCTTATTTCAAAACTTCAGATTATTGGTATTGGTACAGTACATGTACCATGAGGAAATAATACAGCGCCATATTACTTTGAAAAGTTCCACTCAGCATCTCAGCATTTGAATTGTAAATATATACTGTTTTTTATGTGACTGCGATATAAAACAAGTTCTAAATGGAGAGGCTAAAGAGCGATAATTCAAAGACTAATTCAGTTCAGTTTGACATGATGGTGCACCAAATTATGACAGCTAGTGAAATTATATTGCTTCCTATCTGTCACCATGCAGATATTTATTTTTCCAAAGCCAGTGGAATTCTACTCAACATGTGTTTATGTTTAGCCTTGAATCTGTCCCATACTATTATCAGAGTAGAGATAAAATTCCTCAGTGGGCCTAATACAGCTCAGCTATCCCTGTCACCAGTCACCCCTACTTACTAACTTCACAGTGTGACCACTAGTATTAGATATCACAGATTTCTTTATGATCATGGTATTGGTGCAAGACAGTTGCAACCACTCAGGAAAATAGGGAGTTCACCTTTGTTTTTGAATTAAAGTCAGGAAAACTGATCAATGCCAACACTTGAATTGTACCCTAAAATCTCATGTCAGAGGGTCTCTCAATCACACAATGATATGAATGCATCTAGGCATTATATGAAGGGAAACACAATTTTTCCCTCCACCCCACCAATGGAGGAACCTCATCTGGGGACAGACTCTTTCTCTGGGCAAATTTCCCTGCCACATACCTAATTGCCACATGCTGATCATATATGCAAGTAAGAAGTGCTCCTGAAACCGAGTTTTTGGAATTACATGTACTAAGCAACTCCTTAGACTAGTGGCAAAATTAAAAATCTGTCATTTTCTAATATGCCATGAAAAGCAGGGAAGCATGGAAATTCTCTCCCCTTTCACACAGGTCGTAAATTACTTTTTATTTATTTTCCCAAGAGGATTTAATAAGTTTGCAGCAGGGTATATTTGATGTCAACCTTCAATCATTCAAATAGCTCACACTCCAGTGTCTAACTAATATATATACCCTTAAAGCAGGAATGTTTATTGAATTATCAAACAAGGTATAGTATATTTCAGGTCAATATCTTTTTCGAGTGGAAGCACAGCATAAATATAGTGTCTTTGTGTAAACATTATACATCCACTTGAGATTTGCATTGGCAAATACATGAGAAATTTACTAGAAGCAGTATCACACCAAAAATAAAGTTGAATTCTAATTTCTGTTAGTAATAAGCTAAACAGAACTGGCAACAAATTGTCACCTTGCAGAATTCCTTTGTACATGTATAGAGGGGAAATTGCACATGTATACATGTATGTATAATACAATAAGGCTGTTGATGGAAAAAGAACTGTAAAAAGTTGATTATTTTACAGCTTGGGATCGCAGTGCCCAATAAAATGATAGATGTAAACAAATTCGAGCGCAGAAAAATAATCTGTGGAGCACACATCATATCATAATAAGATGTCACTGTCAAATATCACATTCATAATGGATTTACCAGTTCATGTTATTGGGTATGTTTTTACATTGTATATAAACGGCAGAGAGTCGGATAAATGACGGGTACAGCTGACAGTTATATGCAAGTACAAAGAACTTCTAAGGCAATAGTACACTAGTCTACATGTTTGCTTAGAGGACAGATAATATCGCGCAGCATATGATCAGGGCAAAAATTACAAAATGTTTACAAACAATTAAGTTATATGATTTTGATAACAAATGAATTGCGTAACAGTGAGTGCGAGTTAGTCTATATTAGGTCACCTAAAAAAAAAATTAGTTTATGATTATGGCCCGTCCCTGATTTTCATTCTGTCCGGATTTTAAAAATATGTTGTAGGGGTGGGGTGGGGTGAATAATAGGTCGACGAGCAGAAAGTTTCACCTATCGGCCGAATCATATCGTGAGAAAATTAAAACTTTGATGCAGCTTGTAGAAAATAAGGGAGGTAACTAAGAAAGCCAACAAGATTACCAGATTCTGTACAGCGGCGCATGCGCAAGGACATATGAAAAAAAATATGTCCACCTGCTCTGAATTTTTGAAGACTGTGACCAAGCAGTATTCTTTTTGGGGTAATGGGGAGTTGCGGGGGGGGGGGGGGGGGGAAGGGCATCGGTGCATATTGCATCACAGAATATAGCTTATATACAGTGTATATATGTGTTACAGAAGGTGAGGATGTGTACAATTGTGTGTTGCAAGTATTTTCTGAATGGGCTCCTCAAAACTTCATATGTTATGCCGGAGCATCAATTGGAAATGGCCATTATATAACGGGGATATTCCAATAATATTTCCTAGTACATGTAGTATATGTAGATCAAGTTTTTTCATGATAATAAAATGTGTATGTATTATTGCCTGCAGACCTTTGTATATAAAAGATGGATGGATGGATTTAAAATGGTCATGCTTTGAAGCACACTTCAGAATAGTGGCTTAACATCATTGACTTCCCGTGGATGTTACAGCCTGCCAGCGAAGGGTATCATCTTAAAGGGGTGTCCGCTATTATACTGTGTACAAACCAGCCAGCATTAGTCACCACATAGTCCAGAATCCAATATAATTTCCAACAGTAGCCCAGCAGTCCGGATCCAGGGCATTTCCCCCAGTGGACATTTCCCCCAGCGGACATTTCCCCCATGGACATTTCCCCCAGTGGACATTTCCCCCACCCTATATTTTTAGGTTATTTTGAGGCTAATATAACATAATTTTCAAATAATTTGGCAAAAACTGAATTGTTTATAAATATTATATATTATATAGCACATTTTTAAACAATATAATGGATCACATAGTGATAACATATAATATTCATATACATAGTATATATTTTAACATTTTAAGAAAACATTATATCACATAGTGGTACAATAAAAGATGTATTTTTAAACAATATATAATTTTGTTCTATATATTTTTTTTTACCTCAACTTTCACTGTAGTTCTCATCAAATGACACCTAACCTATTGTTTCTAAATAATAATCTTTTATTCATTCTCTGTAATCCTCACACCTATATTTTTATTCTTTTATTTTTATTTGAAGTCTGATTAAGAACCATAATACAAGGTTAATCCCTCACAACATCAATTGTTATCTTTACCCAGTCTGTTGCTTGAGTTTACTCAATCAGTGGCATGCAGTAAGCCATTTATCATAAACATATGTGGAAATCCATATATATATAGAAAATAAAAAATATACAAAAAATTGATGTCATTGACAAATTATTTGAAAACTATGTTCAAGCCTCAAAATAACCTGAAAATATAAGGTGGGGAAAATGTCCACTGGGGGAAATGTCCACTGGGGGAAATGCCCACTGGGGGAAATGTCCATGGGGGAAATGTCCGCTGGGGGAAATGTCCGTACCCCCAGCAGTCCAATGGTAATACATTGTGCATGCCCATTGAAGGTCTAAAAATAAACATCAAAAAGCTTTTCAGAAGAGCAGGAATAAAAGACCAACCATCAAAACACAAATAAAGCGAACTAAACACTGAGCATCATTTTATGATAGCTCTTTATTAAACTAAGCCTAGAAAATCAAATATACATGTACATGTATATTGTGACAAGAAGCTATTAAACCTGGCAAATTTGACCAACTGAATATACATGTAGTTAAGTCAGTTATGGACTGGGTCTATTGAGGGGCCGCTATTGACCGAAGTTCCAATGACACACTACCCTGGCCTAGCTACAGAGCTACTCCCCCACAAAGGCCAGCCATTGTGCCGTCCCTGGTGAACTTCCTGTCTGAATTCAGGTGTGTCATATCCGAGTGCAAAGACAGTCATTGTTAGCTTCAATCACATCAAGGCTATTTTTACCTGTCATCGTAAAATGAGATATAATTAGAAGAGTCTGGTATAATATCTGTCCATTGGTCAGTCTGGTTTGGCCATTTTCCACAACATTGTTCACCATGTACATGTAGTTATTTATTCCTCTAACGTAAACGGACTATCGCTATGGTCTCTTTATTAATCCCTAGGCGTATGCCTTAGTCACTGGACCGTGATCGATTGAAATGCTATTGATTTGGTGCAAAGTTGCGTGCAAAGCAGAACTCTGCACGTACAGTAACTGAATATAAAATTTATACCTGCACAAGTACATGTATATGCCCAAGGCTAAACTGTGATGGCAAAATCACAATATAAGCTTAGTGTACATGCAAATTGCATCCAATTTTTCCACATAATCTCCCTAATTCATTTTGCTCGAACACAATGTATGTTACATGGATTGCAACGATAAGAATACCGATTTCTCTGAACACACATTCATTTCAACTTTGTAGGTTCAAATCATACGTAACATTTGACAAATACTTGTCAGAACTCTAGATAACACAGTACATCATGTATTTATCCTAAAAAGCTCTGTGTTTGCAGAGCAAAATATGTGTGTCATGATGCACAGTATATCCAAATCATTAGGTTATCGATCACAAAGGTGTGCGCATCATCCATGTATTCTATTATACAGTGAATCGGCGAGTCTTCCCCATGTCAATAGCTAAATAATATATAGCCCTCAAGAGTATGAGGGCTATAGGTCGGCCCCAGTCACCTCCAGCGAGGGTTTTAGATAATTTTATTACAAATCACACACCTCTGAAACTGCCGTACATCTAATCTCTATCCCTTCCTGCGCACTATTTTAAAATCTTGCGCACTATTGTGAAATAGTCACGAATATATCGCCGTCTGAATTTTCCAGTCGACTTCCACTTTAAACGCGCCATGTTAACCATATACAGTGACGTCACCAACATGGCGGACAGAGAGTTGAAGTTTTCGACTGGAAAATTCAGACGGCGATATATGCGTCACTATTTCACAATAGTGCGCAAAATTTTAAAATAGTGCGCAGGAGGGGATAGGGATTAGATGTAGGGCAGGTTCAGAGGTGGGTGATTCGTAATAAAATTATCTAAAACCCTCGCTGGAGGTGACTGGGGCCGACCTATAGCCCTCATACTCTTGAGGGCTATATATTATTTAGCTACATGTCAAGTACTTGTAGAAATGTATCACCCTCAACATGCAATGCACGTCAGAACAGCACTCGGTCGAATATAAATTTAGCTAATTATTTCATTCAACTTTAATATGCTGTATGTTGCAATTTATCTGTCATGATTTGACTGCATGATGATGGGTTCGATGAACCTAAATTAGGAGCTACATGTATATAAATATCAATATTATGTAACAAGCCTTAAAAGATGCTAATTTAATGTTGTCTCCTAATTTTAACAGCAAGATGAGAGAAACGGTTATCTTGCAATTTGCTCTTCTCATTTGACATTCATAATATGATAATTCATAATTGAGAGAGGAACCCTAACCCACAAAGTTCTTTGTTTTATTACATTCTACATGCAGATGTAGGTCTGAACATGGAGACTACTAAATTGAGTATTTTGCATTTGAAGACTCAAGCACAAGCTTAATGGCATTATATTCAAGCATTAACATGTCACAGATAACACGTATTTACCGACAATTGGATTAAATGTATATCTATTTATTGACACCAATTGACTCCTACAGTACTGTAGGAAGTACTGATCCACAGCTGGAAGGCAATGTGGAGTTGTTTAAAATAGACCTCATCAATTAACTCCTGGGGCATTAAAATCTCCTTACTATGACATAATAGCCCCCTATGGGAATAATGAATCCACACTTTGTCCCAGCAGCAGTTCATCAACTCTTAATTTAAACATCTGACGTTACATAACATCAAATTATCCCAAGTAATTGTTTTCTGACAGTTTCTTAACAAAACTTTTAATTCATTTATCATGTGAATGGAAGTGAAATTATTGCAATTTTTTTTTTAATTTAGCCAATTAATCCAGCAAGTAAAAAAAAAATTATGTAGCATTCTTAACTGATTATTGGACTTGCTGTTGTAGATACAGTGACAAGATAAAAGACACAATATACACATTGAAATGAAATGAAAAGTTAATTAAGAATAAAAGGAAGAGATGACATTTGAAAAAGTGGTCAAACAGGAATCAGAATGTCCTTATACTGCCAATAACCCAGCTGTCCTATTGCCAATCAGCTGTTTGTCCTATTGCCAATCAGCTGTTTGTCGTATTGCCAATCAGCTGTTTGTCCTATTGCCAATCAGCTGTTTGTCGTATTGCCAATCAGCTGTTTGTCCTATTGCCAATCAGCTGTTTGTCCTATTGCCAATCAGCTGTTTGTCCTATTGCCAATCAGCTGTTTGTCCTATTGTCAATCAGCTGTTTACACTATTGCCAATCAGCTGTTTGTCCTATTGTCATCAGCTGTTTGTCCTATTGCCAATCAGCTGTTTGTCCTATTGCCAATCAGCTGTTTGCCCTATTGCCAATCAGCTGTTTGTCCTATTGTCAATCAGCTGTTTACCCTATTGCCAATCAGCTGTTTGTCCTATTGCCAATCAGCTGTTTGTCCTATTGCCAATCAGCTGTTTGTCCTATTGCCAATCAGCTGTTTGCAACTGTGGATATTGGAATTCAATAAATTGCATATTTGGACAATCATGTGGCAGTTCAGGATAGGATAAAACCAATCTAGACCCAGAACTCACTTTAGCTGCGAAAACTGACCTCTGGCCTAGTGCCAGGGGTTCAGTGCCAGTAGTGGATTTCTGGGAGCGAAAATGGAAACGTCGCACCCGTTTGTTTACTTTCTTATTGTACTACTTTTTATGTGTTTTGTACTCTGTCCCAAATGGGATGCTCAGTACAATAAAGAATCTCCTCTTATAATGCGCACAATTAATTTTCGGCGGAACCAATCTCACATTCGTCTATTTCCGTATTGGCGGAAATTAGCCAAGTTGTTGAGTTCTGGGGATAGATTGCTATTATTGAACTAAGCATAGAAATAATTTTGTATAATTTGAATGAATTATGTTAACGGAATTTCACAATAAAATGCCACCGGATCCCTTGATTATCAAAGGCACTATTTCGTAGCCCGCTCACTGCGTGATCGTCATACGCTCCCCACCGGTGGGGATTTGTGCATTCTATGTGAGAGGCTCGTTGCGCCAATACGGATATAGCCGAACGTGAGATTGGAATAAAACTTGAGCCTGCAGCCCATCCATGGACTACCTTCTAAAACGCAACAGATATTGTCAACGGGGGGTCCTAAAATGACCAGATGTGACCAGATGGGTCAGGGCAAATGATCATCTTTATTTATTCTTACCTTTTGGGCTTTGCACATAGCTCCTAAAGCCTGTACATCGTGGTTAATGTGTCTTCCGTCCTGTGCACAAACATAACAGACTGGGATACGACACAGCATACAGTACATGCTCAAATGTTCGTCGCCGTGTTCCATACATCGTGCTTCTTTACCTTTGTTTTTGGCCCTTAACAAAGCTTTGCCCTGCGTGGGGTCCACAAGATTATGTTTGGCCAGGGGGCCTCTGGATGGGTGACAGCTATCCCGACACTCATCGCAGTAAAACACTTCGCATTGTTCACACATAACCGTCGCATCGTTCGTGTCCTTTTCGCAAAGTTGGCATTTGATGATGATGTGTTTATTTTCTCCATATTTATGAACAATATTTTCGAGCACTCTGTTTTTTGGCAGAGCTTGTACACCATTTTCATCCAGAAAAACTGGTCTCTTACAAACTGGGCATTTTAATCCATAAGTGCTCCCTTGAATTGATTGCAGAAATAAGTTTCCTATGCTGGGAGTACCAACATAACTATTTGGCCTACTGTTACACACTACACCACTGTCTGTTTCACTGAGTATACTCAATTTATCAATTTCTGGATAATCCAGCTCGTTGATGGTTTGCGACCCAGAGTTGTCGTCTGTCACAGGGGGTAATAATTGCTGTGCGGGTTCCAATATATTCGAAGTACACGCCGAACAAACCGAATGAGAACATGGCAAAAGAAGAGGCTTGCAAAACAACCGTGTACACGACGGACACTTCAGTTCGTCCTCCATGTCGCTGTCGCTGTAGATATCCACGGTGATACTAAGACGGTAAAATCACCCACATGGAAGTATATCAGTGCTGTATTCCCACCTTCCTCTGAGATACACGGCTGTCGAACACACTGACAGAAGTCTAAAATTACAACTCCCTGCATCGATCGACAACCAACATACATGTGCGAGCTGACGCTTCCTTACAGATCTCGCGTGTGTTGGCGAGACGCGGCGAGAACTCGCCACAACAAGTTTACCTTGTTCCCATATGCCTGTTAATCTGTCGCAAGCAGATCCAGATCTCGACTCACAGTTGCCTGGCCTGTGGGATATCATGGTAGATACCTTCGTATTTTTCATTAAATTATGAAAAGGCCTTCGTAGTTCCCAATAAAATATGAAAATTAATAATATATTATATTTTCTTTCAAATCGATTTAAAAAAAAATTATATTTTTTTTCTTCTCATATTTGACTTAATTAAAGTCATTCTCACTGATGTCATGCCAAACAAACCCGAGTTACTGCAGATTTCAATTTGTACCATAAACCTTGATTTCTGTGACATAGAATAACAGTAAAGTTTGGAAACGAAATGATTGATGTTCACGGTTGATTCAGAAGCTTCTCAAAACATAACTAATGTTTTCTGAACACCATCTGTTTATTCTTCCTAAGTGGAGCAACCGTCGAAATGTATATGCTTTGAATACCAGTACGGTACCTGAACCTTGCCTTGAGGAAAAAAATTCATTCTTCGCCCGTAAAAACCTAGCCCTTTCAAACTTGAAGTCAGACATCCATGCAATTTGAATTTGCTCCGCATTCATTGGTTGGCTCTCCTAATCGACTAGAGTTTAAACATCCCTGGTTTAGAATACTAGGCGCTATACTTACCTTTGTCCATTATGTATAATTGTTTATGTTTCTTTTCTTAGTTGTTCTACTTTGTGTGTTTTGTACTCTGTCCCAAATGTCCCAATAAAGAATCTTATCTTATCTTATGTGTTGACCCTCAAAACCCCTGTACCGATTGGGATACGGACAGTTCTCCACTCGAACAGCTCCCGTCTGGACAGTTCCCCACCCGGACAATTCCCCACTGGGCAGTTCCCCACCCGGACAATTCCCCACTGGACAGTTCCCCGCTTGGACATTTTCCCACTGAACAGATCCGACTGGACAGTGCCCCACTCGGACAAATTCCCCACTGAACAGTTCCCCACTCAGACATTTTCCTACTGGACCATTCCCCACTCGGACAATTTCCCACTGGACAATTCCCCATTCAGACAATTTCCCACTGGACAATTCCCCATTCAGACACTTTCCCACTGCAGTTCCCCACTCGGATATTTTCCCACTGGGCAGTTCCCCACCAGGACAATTCCCCACTGGACAGTTCCCCGCTTGGACATTTCCCCACTGAACAGTTCCCACCGGACAGTGCCCCACTCGGACATTTTCTCACTGAACAGTTCCCCACTCGGACATTTTCCTACTAGACCATGCATTCCCCACTCGGACATCTTCCCACTGGACAATTTCCCATTCAGACACTTTCCCATGCACTGAACAGTTCCCCACTCGGACTTTTTTCCACTGAACAATTCCCCACTCGGATATTTTCCCACGGGATCATTCCCCACTCTGACATTTTCCCACTGGACCGTTCCCACTCGGACATTTTCCCACTGGACAGTTCCCAACTCGGACATTTTCCCACTAAACAGTTCCCCACTCTAACATTTCCTACTGGACCATTCCCCACTCGGACATTTTCCGACCGGACAGTTCCCCACTCGGACATTTTTCCACTAAACAGTTCCCCACTCAGACATTTTCCCACTGAACATGTTCTCTACTCGGACATTTTCCCACTGAACATGTCTCTACTCGGACATTTTCCCATTGAACCATTCCCCACTCGGACATTTACCCACTGGACCATTCCCCACTGGGACATTTCCTCAACGGACAGTTTCCCACTCGGACATTTTCCCAGTGGACCATTCCCCACTCGGACATTTTCCCACCGGACTGTTCCCCACTCGGACATTTTCCCACTGAACAGTACCCACCGGACAGTTCCCCACTCGGACATTTTCCCACTGAACAGTTCCCCAATCGGACATTTTCCCACTGAACAGTTTCCCACTCCGACATTTTCCCACTGGACCATTCTCCACCCGGACATTTTCCCACCGGACAGTTCCCCACTCGCACATTTTCTCACTGGACCATTCCCCACTCGGACATTTTCCCACTGGACCGTTCCCTACTCGGACATTTTCCCAATGGACTGTTCCCCACACGGATATTTTCCCACTGGACAGTTTTCCATTCAGACAGTTACCCTCTGGAAATTTCCATCTCTGACATTACCTCACTGGATAGCTCCCCACTCGTACTGTTCCCGCTGGACAGTTCCCCACTCGGAATTGCCCACTTGGACATTTCTCCACTTCCACAATGTTTGATGACTTGTGTGCTCCAAGCGTTGCAAATCTGAGGTCGTTGGGAACAGGGTTGAGACGGTGTCCCGAATCATGGCCACCAAAATATTCGGTTGTAGCGCTGGACGACTTTGTATGACTCTTTGTAAAGAGTTGTTACAGTGTCATCTCACCGAATCACTAACATCTTCAACTTTGTTTTACAGTTCCTCGTATAGATGCAAAAGAACTGTGTCAACAGGGTTAGTTAGTTCACTTCAACTCGCCAATTTGCGAACATTTCTCGGCATTTGCATGGTGTTGAAAACTGGGATCTCGTCCACCCCTCCATGATAATAGAACAACCTCGCCACCAGGGGTCGCTCTCCGCTGGAAAATTGGCCGCTCCGACGAACCCCTGGGACGCAACCTCGCCACCAGGGGTCGCTCTCCGCTGGAAAATTGGCCGCTCCGACGAACCCCTGGGACGCAACCTCGCCACCAGGGGTAGCTAAATAATATAGCCCTCAAGAGTATGAGGGCTATAGGTCGGCCCCAGTCACCTCCAGCGAGGGTTTTAGATAATTTTATTACGAATCACCCACCTCTGAACCTGCCGTACATCTAATCTCTATCCTCCTGCGCACTATTTCAAAATCTTGCACACTATTGTGAAATAGTAACGAATATATCGCCGTCTGAATTTCCCAGACGACTTCCACTTTAAACGCGCCATGTTAACCGTATAGAGTGACGTCACCAACATGGCGCGCAGAGAGCTAGAAGTTTCCGACTGGAAAATTCAGACGGCGATATATTCGTTACTATTTCACAATAGTGTGCAAGATTTTGAAATAGTGCGCAGGAGGGGATAGAGTTTAGATGTACGGCAGGTTCAGAGGTGGGTGATTCGTAATAAAATTATCTAAAACCCTCGCTGGAGGTGACTGGGGCCGACGTATAGCCCTCATACTCTTGAGGGCTATATTATTTAGCTACACCAGGGGTCGCTCTCCGCTGGAAAATTGGCCGCTCCTACGAACCCCTGGGACCACGCTCACTGAAAGTGGGCCCATAACGCATTGAAAAATTCGTTCACGTGTCCTCTTCCTGTTCCATTGGAACATATCCAATTCCTTGTGAAACGTCAGTCACGAGTCACTTGCATGGCAAGCGTCATGGCGTCTTGACGTCATAATAGAAAATATTTCGCAAGAATGCATATTGAGTCCGTCATCGCGCAGACGCGCTCGTAACATTCATGACGTCGGGACATCGACATTATCTCCACAGAGACGCCCTCGTTATGTTCTGAATTCTAGGGTTTTGTGTGCTAGCCAATGATCGATCGTACGCCTGAGCGCCGTCCCAGAGCCTTGTAGGGAGGACAGGACCGGATAGCTCTGGTTTCGAGATTGCCTGGGACGACGGTCGCTGAAAATTGGTCCCATAATACATTGAAAAATTCTTTCACGTGGCCCCTTCCGGTTCCATTGGAACATATCCTATTCTTTATAGAACGTCAGTCATGAGTCATTTTCATGGCCAGTGTCATAACGTCATGACGTCAGAATAAAAAAATGTTTCGCAAGAATGCATAAAGAATTCTAGTAGGCTACGTCATCTTTCAGACGCGCTCGTAACATTCATGACGTCGGGACGTCGGCTTGATCCCCACAGATACGCTCTCGTTATGTTCTAAATTCTAGGGTTTTGTTTTCTATCCAATGACCGATCGTACTGCCGAGCGCCCTCCCAGAGCATAGTAGGGAGGACAGGACCGGATAGCTCTGGTTTCGAGATTGGATAATAGAACCCTATCAAAATGAGGGGGTGCAGGACACTTCCAAAAACCATTTCCCCCCAGTCACTTCCCCCCCCAAAAAATCATTTCCCCCAAAAAAATTTGAGTCACTTCCCCCCCAGTTTTGCCATTCCCCCCCCCCTAAAAAAAAATGATATTCTATGGTACACATATGCATACCCGGCATTACTTGTCAAATAATATGAACCTTTAACTTATTGTGTAACAAATAATAAAACATATTGCATGTTACATATTACATGTGAGTCATGTTGTGAGGCAATTTGTTTTCAAATGTAAAGCTGTAGGACTATCTACTAATGTTCAGTGATAATTCAGGGCTTCGTGTTTAGCATGAGTGATAGCTCACCTGCACGCAAACACTCACGTAAATTCATGTCACGAGAGTGATTTTTAGCTCAGTGTAAACTGTCCTATTTTATATTGTATTATATTGTATTATATTGTAACCACTCGCCTCACTTTCAAATACCCTCGCCTAAATATTTTGATGTGGGCTATTTTTAGCTCGCCTACTTAATTCTAAACACGAAGCCCTGGTGATTAATCCCACTGATTAATCTCAACAACCATAATGTTCTTTTGTGATGTAATTTCTTTGAAATGCTTCAGTAAGATGTTCTTTTGTGAGGCAATTTCCTTGAAGTGCTTCTGTAAGAAGTTCTCCTGTAGAGAGAACAAATATTGCTTTATTTGCTTGTCCGTTTAAGACAATTGATCAATGATCAGACATGCAGATTAGCACCCACTCACATGCCAGTGGAGACATGGAGTGTGTTCGAGCTGGCAACAAGCACTAACAATGACTGTGAGGGATGGCATCGGAGGTTGAACACCAGAGCCAATGGTTTCCATCTGCCCTTCTACATCCTCATTCCTCAGTGAAATATTCATATATGTTTCAAAACGAAATGGTTTGATTGGCAAATTTATTATCAGGATCGCAGTACAATTGTGCATGGGATTTATTAATAAGCAACTCAGCTGGGGATGAACAGTCCTTAATGAGAGGTGTCAGTTCCAACCCACTGTCGCCAGTTCCGAACTTGCCTCGTTTTGACATTGATATTGAACTTTGACCCAGATATAAACAAATGTAATCGCGACATGATAACTTTGTTCCCAAAATATGGTCCTAGCTGGATATTTCGTTTTGCATATCTTCATCTCATAAGTGAACATTTGGCGTTGAAGAATGCGGGCTGGGGGTGATAGTGATATGGTCTAGCTGATCATATTGGCAAGATAGATTGGACACTGAAATATGGCCGATGGCTAATAAGCATATACTCACTCAAAAATGATGTTAAATCAATGGTACTTTTACTTATTTTACCTATGAATAGCAGATTAAATAAAAGTAATGCTAATCTGCAACCGAGTTACGAATTTATGTAGTGCTGCGTTCGCAAGACTTTTTCAGGTCATGGTACGACCCAACTTGACTATCCATTGATGAAGGTGGCTCGGAACTGGCTCTGTCAGTTGATGACAACGATGGGGCGGGTAGACTTTAGAGTGACACTTTGGTGAATAAATTTATGACAGATAAGTAGTACCATATGATCCTTATGTGTGAGAAACAAAACATCAAAACTTTGATCGGAAGCGCTGACAGACGACACTGTTTTTTCATGACGGCGGGTCATGGTGTTTGTACTTAGACCGATGTAGTCGTGTGTATGAAGTGGGTCTGCAAAGCTATCTCATAACAAGACCAGTGAATGCATACTATAATTTAACCATGATTGAGAGGTTGATCGACTTGCTTGAATGCACCAAATGTTTTATGATTTCGTGGGGTCATGGTTGTGACAGGAAACAATATTTTGGGAAGTGGGTCGGAACTGACACTGGATCGGAACTGGCGACGTCACTGTACTATACCTTATCTGATTATTTGTTATACAATAAATTGAAGGTGCATATTATGATTCAACAACTGTGTTTGTCTTCTCTTGTATTGCCTCCTGAGAACACTGCCAAACTACTTGACACTAATGCTGAGTATGCATATGTATACCATAGAATATCTTATTTTTTAGGGGGGGAAATGGCAAAACTGGGGGGGAAGTGACTCAAAATTTTGGGGGGGAAATGTCTTTTTTGGGGGGGAAATGGTTTGGGGGGGAAGTGTCTGTTGATCCAGTCGCGCATCACGTAAATTTGAAAGAAAAAACCCCCAAAAACTTAAGCATGCTTTAGTGGGGGGTAATATAAAACTAGGACTATGTGACGTATGATGTTCGAAGACTTCGAATGCTGAGTGAAAAGGGAAAGTGAATTTTTTCTTTAAATGAAAATATGAAAGACAATTAGGATGAATTCAGGACATCACATGCAACCCTAGTACTATATCGCCCCCAACTAGGACATTCATTCTGGTGTGAGATGTGTAGACAAGCAAATTTCTGCTTACAAATTTGTTCGCCAAATTTTAATACGACATTTTGTAATGTTAGGGTGGGCAAAATGTCGAGTGGGGATAATGTCGTTGGGGAAACTGTCGGTGGGGAAGTGTCGGGTGGGGATAATGTTGCAGATTCTATGAAAATACACTGAATATGATTGTTTATGGAATCATGGTTTAGATCTGTATGCTGTCTGAAAGCTTTGTTTGTGTAATCAACATCATAGATGTTACCTCGGTTTGAATAAAGAAATTTAAAGTCAAGTTCCTTGAATTTGAATCATTTTTTTTTAAATGTTACAATTACAAAACATGGGGCTTATGTAGGCCTACAGTGTTTTTCTAGTCAAAAGTGGGCAGTATGGTTATACTTGTACATCTGGCTTCTTTTTACAAAAAATATCATGTAATGTACTGAATAAATAAATTATTAAACTATACTTTTGGGTATGAATTTTCAACTAGAAATATTTGTTTTCATGACTGATACTATCATGACTACAGTAAAGTCGTACAGTGTTTAGACGACTTTGGTTCTTTTGGCCAGGGCAGTGAACGCTGGGTAATCCGGGTCACTGGCAAACATATTTGGATCTAAGATTTGTGTTTGCAACTTCTGTTTGGAAAGTCCTATTTGTCTCATTCTGAAATTGAGCTGGCTAATAATTTTCAATAACTATTTCCTCACAGTAAAAACGAGTAAAATGTTGTGATCACAGCATGGAATTTCAAGAGAAAAAATGTTATCTGTTGACAGAAGAATTATAATGCCTTTCATATGAAAAGCAATGCCAATCACATTTTAAGTTGAAAAGTGGCCCAGAGTTCCCGAATTAGTAAATGTATTTATTATGGAGGAAATAGGACAAAGACGCATTTTCTCACTTTCAGTATAAATGACAGATTTTGAAATCACAGAATGGAATAATTCCAGAGAATGAAAGTTGTCACCTATTGATAGAATAGTAACAATAACTTTCATTGAGAAGAAGTCTAATTACTTTTTTAGTTGAAAAAGCGGCCCAAGTTCCCGAATTTCTAAACAATTCCAGCTTACTGTTCCCAAATTCAACCATGTTCTCGAATTCTGCAATTTCCCGAATTGATTAAATGTGCTTCAAAGATGTGGAATGTAATCTGTATTGAATTTATCAAATTTGTGATATGTTGGACTTCTGTTTACCATCAAAAGTTTTGCCATTTTTACCATCAAATACAATGTACCACTGGCATCGGACTAGTTGTAGAGTTTTCTCTGGATGTCACTGAAACCTTGCAGACATATTAGACACGTTTTAAAGATGTGCACTAGCTGTTTGTGAGATGAAATATTATTGTCAGATTTATGAGATGTTGGACTTTTTTTTTCCATATTAATTTGAGTTGGCAATGATTGTATAATTAACCAGTTCCAGTTTTGACTGGTTACCCTTGAAACTCTGTTGGCTAAACCCTGTAAATTCTCTGCCAAGATGTACTTTATATTGATTAGATATTGGCTCATTTCAGGTCTGGTATGAAGAAGTATGATGTGGTGATTGTGGGAGGAGGTATTGTAGGTCTGGCCACTGCCAGAGAACTCATCATGAGACATCCTAGTCTCACATTTGCTGTACTAGAAAAGGAACAAAAACTCTGTAAGTCAGAAAAACAATACATGTAGGAAGTATTTAAGTTCTATATATAAGACCAAAATGAATACCAAAAATGAATAGGTAGAATGAATACCAAAAATGAAAAACTTTTGTTCCACTTCTATGTACCTGTTCGTATATTTGAATGGTTTCATATGTTTTGAAGAACTTACAGTTGAATCACCAACATGAATTTCTCAAGATGATAATTTCAAATGCAAAAAAATACATAAAGAATAGTGATATATGGATACCGTTTTGCCTTTTCAACCTATAATTTCTAATTCGAAGAGAGGAGGCAGTGGAGATTTGGCTTTTTCTGTCAGAAGGCTTTTTCTGTCATATTCATGTAACTGTTTTATTGATTCTCTTGTTGTATTTCTCTTATATTTTGTAGAGTGATTGTCTCCCTTTATTGTGACAAAGCATTTCATTCTAGCTTTCTGTGGCTGGTATATTATGAACAGCAGTCTCTCAGTTTTAATAAGGGGATCACTCTTGCACACCAGCACTCTTCTACACCTTTCTCCAGGAGAGTTTATGATCACTCTCCTCAAAATTGCCAGTGCAATGAAGTGTGATATTGGACAGTGATCACTCTCGCATCTGTACCTGTAGATTATCACTGTTTTGAGACCATTATAGTATTTCGTTCTGGGTTGAAAGTTCTGTAGAAAGCAAAACTTCTTCTCCCACAGGGTACTGTTGGTTTAGGTGAACATCACCATACTTCTGAAAATGAAGATAGCGTAATTCTCCCTGTTTCTGTTACAGCATCTCATCAAAGTGGCCATAACAGTGGAGTAATGCATGCTGGGATATATTACACGCCGGGGTCGCTGAAGGCCAGGTTGTGTGTGGAAGGCCTGGAGCTGGTATACAAGTACTGTGATGAGAATAGTATACCATATAAAAAATGTGGCAAGGTAAGATATTCAAGCAATAAATGATTACCTGATACCAGTTTTACAAAACTCAGATTTCCTCTTCAGAAGAAATTTTCTAATTTTCTTGCAAAGCATGACTCAATGCTTGTTTGCTCTCGAATATATCACTGTCAGTGATAGTGAACAGTGTTCAACCAACCTTGCATTGAAATCAGCGAGAGGTGACTGAATAGTTGCACTCCCTGAGTCCAACCTCATTCTCACTCCCCTCAATAATTAAAAGCAATGCAATTCAGCCCAGTGGTTCATACAAAAGTGTATACCCTATTTCTTCTAATTATTCAGATGGCAAAACCTAACTTCAGGCTACTGTGGAGGGAAATTCTGCAAACATTCTGCAAATTTCAGTAGCTAATTTTTCAGTTCTTAGAATAAATAAGATCTCCATGCCACAAAATTTAGTTTCAGTCGAAATACAGATGTATTTTGTTTGCTTCTAAGTTCAAAAATGCTGTTCGAAAATTTAGAAGAAATAGGGTACAAATGCCATAACTCTGTACTATGCATCGAAACTCCTACATCCATAAAAGACATCTTGGTCTGGACTGTTAAGGGACTGAGTGAGAGGTTATAGTACCTCTGGCGGCGTGCCTCATTGAAAGTCTATATTAAGCTTTGTTGCCTTCAATGTTATGATTTATAATTCTCACTTCAGTTAATTGTGGCAGTGATTCCAGATGAAATCCCAAGGTTAGAAGGTCTGATGGAGAGAGGAAATCAGAATGGTGTGAAAGATTTGAGAATGGTTGGCCCAGAAGGCATCCAAGAGATTGAGCCCAACTGCAGAGTATGTATACTAACTTACCTTTATCATGAAAAGTTTTAAATCATATATAAAGATACTACTGTGGATACTTTCCAATGCTTAACCATTTAGTGATTCCACTGTTCAATTCTAAGTGTTTGAAATTTTGGGAATTTGTGATAACGCTAATTGTATATGGGTAATATCTGATGCTGAATGATCATGTACACCAGCACATAAGAGATACCAGGAAGGGGTATAGTGCTGTAATAGGTGAATCATGCTGAAAGTGGGTCCCTCCCTAACATCTGTTGGTGCTGAATGATCATGTACACCAGCACATAAGAGATACCAGGAAGGGGTATAGTGCTGTAATAGGTGAATCATGCTGAAAGTGGGTCCCTCCCTAACATCTGTTGGTGCTGAATGATCATGTACACCAGCACATAACAGATACCAGGAAGGGGTATAGTGCTGTAATAGGTGAATCATGCTGAAAGTGGGTCCCTCCCTAACATCTGTTGGTGCTGAATGATCATGTACACCAGCACATAACAGATACCATGAAGGGGTATAGTGCTGTAATAGGTGAATCATGCTGAAAGTGGGTCCCTCCCTAACATCTGTTGGTGCTGAATGATCATGTACACCAGCACATAACAGATACCAGGAAGGGGTATAGTGCTGTAATAGGTGAATCATGCTGAAAGTGGGTCCCTCCCTAACATCTGTTGGTGCTAATTGATCATGTACACCAGCACATAACAGATACCATGAAGGGGTATAGTGCTGTAATAGGTGAATCATGCTGAAAGTGGGTCCCTCCCTAACATCTGTTGGTGCTGAATGATCATGTACACCAGCACATAACAGATACCAGGAAGGGGTATAGTGCTGTAATAGGTGAATCATGCTGAAAGTGGGTCCCTCCCTAACATCTGTTGGTGCTGAATTGATCATGTACACCAGCACATAACAGATACCAGGAAGGGGTATAGTCTGTAATAGGTGAATCATGCTGAAAGTGGGTCCCTCCCTAACATCTGTTGGTGCTGAATGATCATGTACACCAGCACATAACAGATACCATGAAGGGGTATAGTGCTGTAATAGGTGAATCATGCTGAAAGTGGGTCCCTCCCTAACATCTGTTGGTGCTGAATGATCATGTACACCAGCACATAAGAGATACCAGGAAGGGGTATAGTGCTGTAATAGGTGAATCATGCTGAAAGTGGGTCCCTGCCTAACATCTGTTGGTGCTGAATGATCATGTACACCAGCACATAACAGATACCATGAAGGGGTATAGTGCTGTAATAGGTAAAACATGCTGAAAGTGGGTCCCTCCCTAACATCTGTTGGTGCTGAATGATCATGTACACCAGCACATAACAGATACCATGAAGGGGTATAGTGCTGTAATAGGTGAATCATGCTGAAAGTGGGTCCCTCCCTAACATCTGTTGGTGCTGAATGATCATGTACACCAGCACATAACAGATACCATGAAGGGGTATAATAGTGCTGTAATAGGTGAATCATGCTGGGTCCCTCCTAACATCTGTTGGTGCTGAATGATCATGTTATGCACACCAGCACATAACAGATACCATGAAGGAGGTATGAGTGCTGTAATAGGTGAGGATCATGCTGAAAGTGGGTCCCTCCCTAACATCTGTTGGTGCTGAATGATCATGTACACCAGCACATAACAGATACCAGGAAGGGGTATAGTGCTGTAATAGGTGAATCATGCTGAAAGTGGGTCCCTCCCTAACATCTGTTGGTGCTGAATGATCATGTACACCAGCACATAACAGATACCATGAAGGGGTATAGTGCTGTAATAGGTGAATCATGCTGAAAGTGGGTCCCTCCCTAACATCTGTTGGTGCTGAATGATCATGTACACCAGCACATAACAGATAGCATGAAGGGGTATAGTGCTGTAATAGGTGAATCATGCTGAAAGTGGGTCCCTCCCTAACATCTGTTGGTGCTGAATGATCATGTACACCAGCACATAACAGATACCATGAAGGGGTATAGTGCTGTAATAGGTGAATCATGCTGAAAGAGGGTCCCTCCCTAACATCTGTTGGTGCTGAATGATCATGTACACCAGCACATAACAGATACCATGAAGGGGTATAGTGCTGTAATAGGTGAATCATGCTGAAAGTGGGTCCCACCCTAATATCTGTTGGTGCTGAATGATCATGTACACCAGCACATAACAGATACCATGAAGGGGTATAGTGCTGTAATAGGTGAATCATGCTGAAAGTGGGTCCCTCCCTAACATCTGTTGGTGCTGAATGATCATGTACACCAGCACATAACAGATACCATGAAGGGGTATAGTGCTGTAATAGGTGAATCATGCTGAAAGTGGGTCCCTCCCTAACATCTGTTGGTGCTGAATGATCATGTACACCAGCACATAACAGATAGCATGAAGGGGTATAGTGCTGTAATAGGTGAATCATGCTGAAAGTGGGTCCCTCCCTAACATCTGTTGGTGCTGAATGATCATGTACACCAGCACATAACAGATACCATGAAGGGGTATAGTGCTGTAATAGGTGAATCATGCTGAAAGTGGGTCCCTCCCTAACATCTGTTGGTGCTGAATGATCATGTACACCAGCACATAACAGATACCATGAAGGGGTATAGTGCTGTAATAGGTGAATCATGCTGAAAGTGGGTCCCTCCCTAACATCTGTTGGTGCTGAATGATCATGTACACCGGCACATAACAGATACCAGGAAAGGACATAGTTCTGTAATAGGTGAATCATGCTGAAAGTGGGTCCCTCCCTAACATCTGTTGGTGCTAATTGATCATGTACACCAGCACATAACAGATACCAGGAAGGGGTATAGTTCTGTAATAGGTGAATCATGCTGCAAGTGGATCCCTCCCTAACATCTGTTGGTGCTAATTGATCATGTACACAAGTACATAACAGATACCAGGAAGGGGTATAGCTCTGTAATAGGTGAATCATGCTGAAAGTGGGTCCCTCCCTAACATCTGTTGGTGCTAATTGATCATGTACACCAGCACATAACAGATATCAGGAAGGGGTATAGTTCTGTAATAGGTGAATCCTGCTGTAAGTGGGTCCCTCCCTAACATCTGTTGGTGCTAATTGATCATGTACACCAGCACATAACAGATATCAGGAAGGGGTATAGTTCTGTAATCAGTGGATCATGCTGAAAGTGGGTCCCTCCCTAACATCTGTTGGTGCTAATTGATCATGTACACCAGCACATAACAGATACCAGGAAGGGGTATAGTTCTGTAACCAATGAAACATGCTGAAAGTGGGTCCCTTCCTAACATCTGTTGGTGCTAATTGATCATGTACACCGGCACATAACAGATACCAGGAAGGGGTATAGTTCTGTAACCAGTGAATCATGCTGAAAGTGGGTCCCTCCCTAACATCTGTTGGTGCTAATTGATCGTGTACACCAGCACATAACAGATACCAGGAAGGGGTATAGTTCTGTAACCAGTGAATCCTGCTGAAAGTGGGTCCCTTCCTAACATCTGTTGGTGCTAATTGATCATGTACACCAGCACATAACAGATAACAGGAAGAGGGATATCTCTGTAATAGGTTAATCATGCTGAAAGTGGGTCCCTCCCGAACATCTGTTGGTGCTAATTGATTATGTACACCATTACATAACAGATACCAGGAAGGGGTATAGTTCTGTAACCAGTGAATCATGCTGAAAGTGGGTCCCTTCCTAACATCTGTTGGTGCTAATTGATCATGTACACCAGCACATAACAGATACCAGGAAGGGGGATAGCTCTGTAATAGGTGAATCATGCTGAAAGTGGGTCCCTCCCTAACATCTGTTGGTGCTAATTGATCATGTACACCAGCACATAAGAGATACCAGGAAGGGGTATAGTACTGTAATAGGTGAATCATGCTGGAAGTGGGTCCCTCCCTAACATCTATTGGTTCTAATTGATCATATACACCGGCACATAACAGATACCAGGAAAGGGGATAGCTCTGTAATAGATGAATCATGCTGAAAGTGGGTCCCTCCCTAACATCTATTGGTTCTAATTGATCATGTACACCGGCACATAACAGATACCAGAGGGGATAGCTCTGTAATAGGTGAATCATGCTGAAAGTGGGTTCCTCCCTAACATCTATTGGTTCTAATTGATCATGTACACCGGCACATAACAGATACCAGGAAAGGGGATAGCTCTGTAATAGGTGAATCATGCTGAAAGTGGGTCCCTCCCTAACATCTGTTGTGCTAATTGATCATGTACACCAGCACATAAGACACACCAGGAAGGGGTATAGTACTGTAATAGCCTAGGTGAATCATGCTGAAAGTGGGTCCCTCCCTAACATCTATTGGTGCTAATTGATCATGTACACAAGTACATAACAGATACCAGGAAGGGGTATAGTACTGTAATAGGTGAATCATGCTGAAAGTGGGTCCCTCCCTAACATCTATTGGTTCTAATTGATCATGTACACCGGCACATAACAGATACCAGGAAAGGGGATAGCTCTGGAATAGGTGAATCATGCTGAAAGTGGGTCCCTCCCTAACATCTGTTGTGCTAATTGATCATGTACACCAGCACATAAGACACACCAGGAAGGGGTATAGTACTGTAATAGGTGAATCATGCTGAAAGTGGGTCCCTCCCTAACATCTATTGGTGCTAATTGATCATGTACACAAGTACATAACAGATACCAGGAAGGGGTATAGTGCTGTGATAGGTGAATCATGCTGAAAGTGGGTCCCTCCCTAACATCTGTTGGTGCTAATTCGTCATGTACACCAGCATATAACAGATATCAGGAAGGGGTATAGTTCTGTAATATGTGAATCATGCTGAAAATGGGTCCCTCCCTAATATCTGTTGGTGCTAATTGATTATGTACACCAGCACATAACAGATATCAGGAAGGGATATAGTTCTGTAATAGCTGAATCATGCTGAAAGTGGGTCCCTCCCTAACATCTGTTGGTGCTAATTGGTCATGTACACCAGCACATAACAGATCTCGGGAAGGGGTATAGTTCTGTAATCAGTGGATCATGCTGAAAGTGGGTCCCTCCCTAACATCTGTTGGTGCTAATTGGTCATGTACACCAGCACATAACAGATACCATGAAGTGGTATAGTTCTGTAATAGGTGAATCATGCTGAATGTGGGCCCCTCCCTAACATCTGTTGGTGCTAATTGGTCATGTACACCAGCACATAACAGATACCAAGAAGGGGTATAGTTCTGTAATAGGTGAATCATGCTTAAAGTGGGTCCCTCCTTAACATCTGTTGGAGCTAATTGGTCATGTACACCTATAGTTCTGTAATTGGCGAATCATGCTGAAAGTGGGTCCCTCCCTAACATCTGTTGGTGCTAATTGATCATGAACACCGGCACATAACAGATACCAGGAACGGGTGAAGTACCAAACAGATTGGGCTCTCTGAGGATCCATTGTGATCAGTGTCTGTAGAGCCTAATTTTTAAAATTCAAATTTTTTTGTACTTTTGGTTAGGTTTTTGTTAGGGTTCGGGTTTTGTTAGGGTATGTTTGTTTGGATCATCGTCACCGTGTGACCAATGAGGTTAGGTGCGACGTTAAACTTCAAACAACCAACCAACCAACCAGTTCTGTAATAGGTGAATCATGCTGAAAGTGAGTCCCTTCCTAACATCTGTTGATTCTAATTGATCATGTACACCGGCACATAACAGATACCAGGAAGGGGTATAGCTCTGTAATAGGTTAATCATGCTGAAAGTGCGTCCCTCCCTAACATCTGTTGGTGCTAATTGATCATGTACACCAGTACATAACAGATATCAGGAAGGGGTATAGTTCTGTAATCAGTGAATCATGCTGAAAGTGGGTCCCTCCCTAACATCTGTTGGTGCTAATTGATCATGTACACCGGCACATAACAGATACCAGGAAGGGGTATAGTTCTGTAACCAGTGAATCATGCTGAAAGTGGGTCCCTCCCTAACATCTGTTGGTGCTAATTGATCGTGTACACCAGCACATAACAGATACCAGGAAGGGGTATAGTTCTGTAACCAGTGAATCCTGCTGAAAGTGGGTCCCTTCCTAACATCTGTTGGTCCTAATTGATCATGTACACCAGCACATAACAGATAACAGGAAGAGGGATATCTCTGTAATAGGTTAATCATGCTGAAAGTGGGTCCCTCCCGAACATCTGTTGGTGCTAATTGATTATGTACACCATTACATAACAGATACCAGGAAGGGGTATAGTTCTGTAACCAGTGAATCATGCTGAAAGTGGGTCCCTTCCTAACATCTGTTGGTGCTAATTGATCATGTACACCAGCACATAACAGATACCAGGAAGGGGGATAGCTCTGTAATAGGTGAATCATGCTGAAAGTGGGTCCCTCCCTAACATCTGTTGGTGCTAATTGATCATGTACACCAGCACATAAGAGATACCAGGAAGGGGTATAGTACTGTAATAGGTGAATCATGCTGGAAGTGGGTCCCTCCCTAACATCTATTGGTTCTAATTGATCATATACACCGGCACATAACAGATACCAGGAAAGGGGATAGCTCTGTAATAGATGAATCATGCTGAAAGTGGGTCCCTCCCTAACATCTATTGGTTCTAATTGATCATGTACACCGGCACATAACAGATACCAGAGGGGATAGCTCTGTAATAGGTGAATCATGCTGAAAGTGGGTTCCTCCCTAACATCTATTGGTTCTAATTGATCATGTACACCGGCACATAACAGATACCAGGAAAGGGGATAGCTCTGTAATAGGTGAATCATGCTGAAAGTGGGTCCCTCCCTAACATCTGTTGTGCTAATTGATCATGTACACCAGCACATAAGACACACCAGGAAGGGGTATAGTACTGTAATAGCCTAGGTGAATCATGCTGAAAGTGGGTCCCTCCCTAACATCTATTGGTGCTAATTGATCATGTACACAAGTACATAACAGATACCAGGAAGGGGTATAGTACTGTAATAGGTGAATCATGCTGAAAGTGGGTCCCTCCCTAACATCTATTGGTTCTAATTGATCATGTACACCGGCACATAACAGATACCAGGAAAGGGGATAGCTCTGTAATAGGTGAATCATGCTGAAAGTGGGTCCCTCCCTAACATCTGTTGTGCTAATTGATCATGTACACCAGCACATAAGACACACCAGGAAGGGGTATAGTACTGTAATAGCCTAGGTGAATCATGCTGAAAGTGGGTCCCTCCCTAACATCTATTGGTGCTAATTGATCATGTACACAAGTACATAACAGATACCAGGAAGGGGTATAGTACTGTAATAGGTGAATCATGCTGAAAGTGGGTCCCTCCCTAACATCTATTGGTTCTAATTGATCATGTACACCGGCACATAACAGATACCAGGAAAGGGGATAGCTCTGTAATAGGTGAATCATGCTGAAAGTGGGTCCCTCCCTAACATCTGTTGTGCTAATTGATCATGTACACCAGCACATAAGACACACCAGGAAGGGGTATAGTACTGTAATAGGTGAATCATGCTGAAAGTGGGTCCCTCCCTAACATCTATTGGTGCTAATTGATCATGTACACAAGTACATAACAGATACCAGGAAGGGGTATAGTTCTGTGATAGGTGAATCATGCTGAAAGTGGGTCCCTCCCTAACATCTGTTGGTGCTAATTCGTCATGTACACCAGCATATAACAGATATCAGGAAGGGGTATAGTTCTGTAATATGTGAATCATGCTGAAAATGGGTCCCTCCCTAATATCTGTTGGTGCTAATTGATTATGTACACCAGCACATAACAGATATCAGGAAGGGATATAGTTCTGTAATAGCTGAATCATGCTGAAAGTGGGTCCCTCTCTAACATCTGTTGGTGCTAATTGGTCATGTACACCAGCACATAACAGATCTCAGGAAGGGGTATAGTTCTGTAATCAGTGGATCATGCTGAAAGTGGGTCCCTCCCTAATTAACATCTGTTGGTGCTAATTGGTCATGTACACCAGCACATAACAGATACCATGAAGTGGTATAGTTCTGTAATAGGTGAATCATGCTGAATGTGGGCCCCTCCCTAACATCTGTTGGTGCTAATTGGTCATGTACACCAGCACATAACAGATACCAAGAAGGGGTATAGTTCTGTAATAGGTGAATCATGCTTAAAGTGGGTCCCTCCTTAACATCTGTTGGAGCTAATTGGTCATGTACACCTATAGTTCTGTAATTGGCGAATCATGCTGAAAGTGGGTCCCTCCCTAACATCTGTTGGTGCTAATTGATCATGAACACCGGCACATAACAGATACCAGGAACGGGTGAAGTACCAAACAGATTGGGCTCTCTGAGGATCCATTGTGATCAGTGTCTGTAGAGCCTAATTTTTAAAATTCAAATTTTTTTCTACTTTTGGTTAGGTTTTTGTTAGGGTTCGGGTTTTGTTAGGGTATGTTTGTTTGGATCATCGTCACCGTGTGACCAATGAGGTTAGGTGCGACGTTAAACTTCAAACAACCAACCAACCAACCAGTTCTGTAATAGGTGAATCATGCTGAAAGTGAGTCCCTTCCTAACATCTGTTGATTCTAATTGATCATGTACACCGGCACATAACAGATACCAGGAAGGGGTATAGCTCTGTAATAGGTTAATCATGCTGAAAGTGCGTCCCTCCCTAACATCTGTTGGTGCTAATTGATCATGTACACCAGTACATAACAGATATCAGGAAGGGGTATAGTTCTGTAATCAGTGAATCATGCTGAAAGTGGGTCCCTTCCTAACATCTGTTGGTGCTAATTGATCATGTACACTGACACATAACAGATAACAGGAAGAGGGATATCTCTGTAATAGGTTAATCATGCTGAAAGTGGGCCCCTCCCTAACATCTGTTGGTGCTAATTGATCATGTACACCAGTACATAACAGATACCAGGAAGGGGTATAGCTCTGTAATAGGTGAATCATGCTGAAAGTGGGTCCCTTCCTAACATCTGTTGGTGCTAATTGATCCTGTACACCAGCACATAACAGGAAGAGGGATATCTCTGTAATAGATTAATCATGCTGAAAGTGGGTCCCTCCCTAACATCTATTGGTGCTAATTGATCATGTGCACCAGTACATAACAGATACCAGGAAGGGGTATAGTTCTGTAACCAGTGAATCATGCTGAAAGTGGGTCCCTTCCTAACATCTGTTGGTGCTAATTGATCATGTGCACCAGTACATAACAGATACCAGGAAGGGGTATAGTTCTGTAACCAGTGAATCATGCTGAAAGTGGGTCCCTCCCTAACATCTATTGATGCTAATTGATCATGTACACCAGCACATAACAGATAACAGGAAGAGGGATATCTCTGTAATAGGTTAATCATGCTGAAAGTGGGTCCCTCCCTAACATCTATTGGTGCTAATTGATCATGTACACCAGTACATAACAGATATCAGGAAGGGGGATAGCTCTGTAATAGGTGAATCATGCTGAAAGCGGGTCCCTCCCTAACATCTGTTGGTGCTAATTGATCATGTACACCAGTACATAACAGATATCAGGAAGGGGGATAGCTCTGTAATAGGTGAATCATGCTGAAAGTGGGTCCCTCCCTAACATCTATTGGTGCTAATTGATCATGTACACCAGTACATAACAGATACCAGGAAGGGGTATAGCTCTGTAATAGGTGAATCATGCTGAAAGTGGGTCCCTCCCTAACATCTGTTGGTGCTAATTGATCATGTACACCAGCACATAAGAGATACCAGGAAGGGGTATAGTACTGTAATAGGTAAATCATGCTGAAAGTTGATCCCTCCCTAATATCTATTGGTGCTAATTGATCATGTACACAAGTACATAACAGATACCAGGAAGGGGTATAGCTCTATAATAGGTGAATTATGCTGAAAGTGGGTCCCTCCCTAACATCTGTTGTGCTAATTGGTCATGTACACCAGCACATAACAGATATCAGGAAGGGGTATAGTTCTGTAATAGGTGAATCATGCTGAAAATGGGTCCCTCCCTAACATCTGTTGGTGCTAATTGATTATGTACACCAGCACATAACAGATATCAGGAAGGGATATAGTTCTGTAATAGGTGAATCCTGCTGAAAATGGGTCCCTCCCTAACATCTATTGGTGCTAATTGATCATGTACACCAGCACATAACAGATATCAGGAAGGGGTATAGCTCTGTAATAGGTGAATCATGCTGAAAGGGGGTCCCTCCCTAACATCTGTTGGTGCTAATTGATCATGTACACCAGCACATAACAGATATCAGGAAGGGGTATAGTTCTGTAATGGGTGAAGCAAGCTGAAAGTGGGTCCCTCCCTAACATCTGATGGTGCTAATTGATCATGTACACCAGCATATAACAGATACCAGGAAGGGGTACAGTTCTGTAATAGGTGAATCATGCTGAAAGTGGGTCCCTCCCTAACATCTATTGGTGCTAATTGATCATGTACACCAGCACATAAGAGATATCAGGAAGGGGTATAGCTCTGTAATAGGTGAATCATGCTGAAAGGGGGTCCCTCCCTAACATCTGTTGGTGCTAATTGATCATGTACACCAGCACATAACAGATATCAGGAAGGGGTATAGTTCTGTAATAGGTGAATGATGCTGAAAGTGGGTCCCTCCCTAACATCTGTTGGTGCTAATTGATCATGTGCACCAGCACATAACAGATACCAGGAAGGGGTATAGTTCTGTAACCAGTGAATCATGCTGAAAGTGGATCCCTTCCTAACATCTGTTGGTGCTAATTGATCACCAGCACATAACAGATACCAGGAAGGGGTATAGTTCTGTAATAGGTGAATCATGCTGAAAGTGGGTCCCTCCCTAACATCTGTTGGTGCTAATTGATCATGTGCACCAGCATATAACAGATATCAGGAAGGGGTATAGTTCTGTAATAGGTGAATCATGCTTAAAGTGGGTCCCTCCTTAAAGGTGAACTGAAAAGCTTTCCAATGTTCTGTTAAAATGTCATAAAACAAGAACTTCTATAGTTGTTACAAATATGTGTGGTAATAGTTCTGTGGGTTATTGTTTTTTTTGGGGTATATGAGAAGTCAAAACTTATACCACCAGAAAACGAGAGCCAGAACGTCATCGCTTGCCTCCCGTTGTTTTTGGAACGTCATGACGTTATAGTGGTCCTCGCTCATTCATCCGACGTAGCATGACGTCACATTTAAGTAAAACTTGAATGAAGGAGACCGCTATAACGTCATAACGTTCTACAAACCAAGAGAGACAAGCGATGCAAGTTTTCAAGATGGATTTATAACAGGATAACTTAAATATTGTTATTAGTACAATTTTGCAGAATATATTTGCCCCAAAAACGTATAAAAGTTATGTCACATAAGGCAAGATGTATATAAGCAACATTTTAGATAAAATTAAAAGCTTTGCAGTTCACCTTTAACATCTGTTGGAGCTAATTGGTCATGTACACCTATAGTTCTGTAATAGGTGAATCATGCTGAAAGTGGGTCCCTCCCTAACATCTGTTGGTGCTAATTGATCATGTACACCGGCACATAACAGATACCAGGAAGGGAGATAGCTCTGTAATAGGTGAATCATGCTGAAAGTGGGTCCCTTCCTAACATCTGTTGTGCTAATTGATCATGTACACCAGTACATAACAAATACCAGGAAGGGGTATAGTTTTGTAATAGGTGAAGCAAGCTGAAAGTGGGTCCCTCCCTAACATCTGATGGTGCTAATTGATCATGTACACCAGCACATAACAGATACCAGGAAGGGGTATAGTTCTGTAATAGGTGAATCATGCTGAAAGTGGGTCCCTCCCTAGCATCTATTGGTGCTAATTGATCATGTACACCAGCACATAACAGATTTCAGGAAGGGGTATATCTCTGTAATAGGTGAATCATGCTGAAAGGGGGTCCCTCCCTAACATCTGTTGGTGCTAATTGATCATGTACACCAGCACATAACAGATATCAGGAAGGGGTATAGTTCTGTAATAGGTGAGTCATGCTGAAAGTGGATCCCTCCCTAACATCTGTTGGTGCTAATTGATCATGTACACAAGTACATAACAGATACCAGGAAGGGGTATAGCTCTGTAATAGGTTAATCATGCTGAAAGTGGCACCCTCCCTAACATCTGTTGGCGCTAATTGATCATGTACACCAGCACATAACAGATATCAGGAAGGGGTATAGTTCTGTAATAGGTGAATCATGCTGAAAGTGGGTCCCTCCCTAACATCTGTTGGTGCTAATTGATCATGCACATAACAGATATCAGGAAGGGGTATAGTTCTGTAATAGGTGACTCCTGCTGAAAGTGGGTCCCTCCCTAACATCTGTTGGTGCTAATTGATCATGCACATAACAAATACCAGGAAGGGGTATAGTTCTGTAATAGGTGAAGCAAGCTGAAAGTGGGTCCCTCCCTAACATCTGATGGTGCTAATTGATCATGTACACCAGCACATAACAGATACCAGGAAGGGGTATAGTTCTATAATAGGTGAATCCTGCTGAAAGTGGGTCCCTCCCTAACATCTATTGGTGCTAATTGATCATGTACACCAGCACATAACAGATATCAGGAAGGGGTATAGCTCTGTAATAGGTGAATCATGCTGAAAGGGGGTACCTCCCTAACATCTGTTGGTGCTAATTGATCATGTACACCAGCACATAACAGATATCAGGAAAGGGTATAGTTCTGTAATAGGTGAATCATGCTGCAAGTGGATCCCTCCCTAACATCTGTTGGTGCTAATTGATCATGTACACCGGCACATAACAGATACCAGGAAAGGGGATAGCTCTGTAATAGGTGAATCATGCTGAAAGTGGGTCCCTCCCTAACATCTATTGGTTCTAATTGATCATGTACACCGGCACATAACAGATACCAGGAAAGGGGATAGCTCTGTAATAGGTGAATCATGCTGAAAGTGGGTCCCTCGCTAACATCTATTGGTTCTAATTGATCATGTACACCGGCACATAACAGATACCAGGAAAGGGGATAGCTCTGTAATAGGTGAATCATGCTGAAAGTGGGTCCCTCCCTAACATCTGTTGTGCTAATTGATCATGTACACCAGCACATAAGACACACCAGGAAGGGGTATAGTACTGTAATAGGTGAATCATGCTGAAAGTGGGTCCCTCCCTAACATCTATTGGTGCTAATTGATCATGTACACAAGTACATAACAGATACCAGGAAGGGGTATAGTACTGTAATAGGTGAATCATGCTGAAAGTGGGTCCCTCCCTAACATCTATTGGTTCTAATTGATCATGTACACCGGCACATAACAGATACCAGGAAAGGGGATAGCTCTGTAATAGGTGAATCATGCTGAAAGTGGGTCCCTCCCTAACATCTGTTGTGCTAATTGATCATGTACACCAGCACATAAGACACACCAGGAAGGGGTATAGTACTGTAATAGGTGAATCATGCTGAAAGTGGGTCCCTCCCTAACATCTATTGGTGCTAATTGATCATGTACACAAGTACATAACAGATACCAGGAAGGGGTATAGTTCTGTGATAGGTGAATCATGCTGAAAGTGGGTCCCTCCCTAACATCTGTTGGTGCTAATTGGTCATGTACACCAGCACATAACAGATACCAAGAAGGGGTATAGTTCTGTAATAGGTGAATCATGCTTAAAGTGGGTCCCTCCTTAACATCTGTTGGAGCTAATTGGTCATGTACACCTATAGTTCTGTAATTGGTGAATCATGCTGAAAGTGGGTCTCTCCCTAACATCTGTTGGTGCTAATTGATCATGTACACCGGCACATAACAGATACCAGGAACGGGTGAAGTACCAAACAGATTGGGCTCTCTGAGGATCCATTGTGATCAGTGTCTGTAGAGCCTAATTTTTAAAATTCAAATTTTTTTCTACTTTTGGTTAGGTTTTTGTTAGGGTTCGCGTTTTGTTAGGGTATGTTTGTTTGGATCATCGTCGCCGTGTGACCAATAAGGTTAGGTGCGACGTTAAACTTCAAACAACCAACCAACCAACCAGTTCTGTAATAGGTGAATCATGCTGAAAGTGGGTCCCTTCCTAACATCTGTTGATTCTAATTGATCATGTACACCGGCACATAACAGATACCAGGAAGGGGTATAGCTCTGTAATAGGTTAATCATGCTGAAAGTTGGTCCCTCCCTAACATTTGTTGGTGCTACTTGATTATGTACACCAGCACATAACAGATACCAAGGGGTAGAGTTCTGTAATGGGCTAGTCATGCTGAAAGTGGACCCTTTCGATATGATAGTAGAAAGAACTAAAAATAATTTCTTGATATAACAAAAAAAAAACTTTGCGAAACTGTTGAACACAATTCCATATTCTTATTGTTTTAAATTGTAGTTTGGTGGAAATATTTCAAAACATTATAAATCATTAAAATTATATTATAATGATATGTATAATTGTATAACATCATAAACCTTACCCCTCTTGCTGTAGATGTAAAGCCTCAAACATTGGTGTGATACTTACTCATCACCTAATATGTCTAAATCTTCTCGCGTGTCCTCTATCATGTCGGTGTGATGTGATTTCTACAGGAATGCTAGATTTTATATATATCCCAAGATGACAACTGTCACCCAAAATTCTGTCACTAGCCTGAGCTTGCCTGAAGCTGAGACTTGTCACCTCTCAGTGATGGTCTCAGAGAAGTCAGACAGGACTGGAATCAGTGGAGGGTCTGATCATGTTCATTTCTCTGTCCTAGCTTGTTGAGTAAAACAATAGGCATTGCTGCTTGATCATTTTCCAGCACTGGCCTTCATATGATTCCTTTATTCCTCTAATTAGTGATTTCTTTAAATCAAACTAATCACCCAAGCCCATGATTTAATCAAGACATGCCAAAAATAATGTAGAAATTATTTCTTCTTTAATAAAGTTTGAAGAACAAATATTTGTGTAAAAAGAATTTGTATTTAATTATTGTATATCTTTGATGTTAATAATAGTAGATACCCATTTCAAATGGATATATTTTGGTTAAATTCCACACTCGAATCAATGGATTAAAGTAATGAGGGAATAAAATGAACAATGCAATTATTGTTGTAACTTTTCAATGAGAAAAAACTGTATTCGAAAATGCCATAAACTTTGATGTATCATATTTTCTGTAGTTATCAAAAGAAACATTATTTTTCACTGTGTTAATTTTAAAGTTCAAGACTTCTCAACACTGTATATATATTATAAATTTAACCATCATGCCTGGGCTATGTTAAACTTTAAGGATATTGAGCATTCCTGCGGGCAATTTTGGACACTAACTGAACTTTCTCTGTCCAGAGCAAAATGATGCCATAGACATATGGAAATATGTATGTTTTTGAAAAGCTTTTGTATTCAAGATTACAATGAAATAATTTTGTATAGGCTTCTCGATGCCCTTTGAACAAATATGCTGATTTTAAGGCCTAGAAAAAACATTTCATTTTCAAGGCTGCTTTATTTCATTACTGAAAGTCTTTATGCTGTATGGTGGTTCATGTTTTCATGACACAATTGACTTCATGCATTAATGGTGAAAATGATAAAACAAGTTGCAAACACAGGTAGGCCAAAACAAATAATTTGGTTAGTGAGATTGACCATGGGACATAGTTGGATGATGACATACACATTTACCTATTTTTCCCTCAGTAGAGCCCTAATTTGACTTATTAAAAAAGAGTATATAATTTACAATGTTTGTTAACCCTATCTGCCCTGGGCGATGTGGGGAAGAGCAGAAATGCCCCCCGCCCCCTATATATTTTCTCTGTCCTAATGGTTAGAGTGCTGAAACTTATCACACACTATATCTTTGGGTCAAGCTCTACTAGAAAATGTAATAAAATCTAAGATGTCCACCATGATAACGTCATCTTCAAACCAGACATGTTTTGAATGATTTTTTGGTCAAATTTTTCATTTATATGTTTTCTTTGCAAAAACTGCATGATAAATTAGTAAATAATAATCTGATGTGAAATAAAATAGATTTTGTTCACTTTTCCTTGCAGAAAAGCAGAAATTTTGAAGAAAATTGACAAAAACATGACTTTTCTGATACCCAACATGATTGCTATGTGCCCCCCTTTCGCAGGCGAAATAGGGTTAAGAGATAGAATGTAATGCCCCAAACACTGAATGTTAATTTTCCAGAATATTTAATCAGATTATCACTGCTGGATAGATACATCCAGGGCTGGTAACTCTTGACTTGATCAAGGGAGATAACAAACAAATTCTGAAAATTTAGGTACATGTATAAACTAATTTACATTCACATTTCCAAACGATGTGCTCACCGACCAGAAACAAGACTTTAGTTTTTCAAGCCTTACTTATGGTCACGTCATAAATTAATATTAGAATGTTACAGAATGGCTGCTTCACATTATGAATATATTTTGTTTTTAATCTTTGACAGTATTTTTTACCCCTCAGACAAAATTGGAGTATCGTTGTCATGTATGTCCATCCGTCTTTCCTTCTGTCTGTTTCGATTTTCTTCTTACTACAATATCTCAATAATGACTATGCCTAGGAGCACCAAACTTAGAGCATGAATTCATGTGGTCACAGAGCAGAAGCCTATTGAAAATCAACAAGATTGACCATATTTTCCATGGTCATGAGGTAAAATTGTCAGTTTATCACAAATTGCTTGTTACCACCTTATCTTAAGAATGAAGATGCCCAGGAGCTCCAAACTTGCTTCACAAATGCATGTGGTCTTCCGAGGCAGTGAGATTGACCCATTTTTTGGGGGGTCAGTTGGTCAAATTTGTCACCGACTGGTTAGTGAACTTACACAAGTCGCACATCTGGTATTGGACTACAGCCAACATTGTCAAACTGCCAATTTGTCACCATTTAATTATGTGAAGAATGACTTAGCCTGGGAGCACAAACTTGCCTTATACATGAATGTGATCATGGAGCAGAAGATTGCAAAGTGAGATTGACCTTTTTTGGAAGGTCACTTGGTCAAAGTTCTTGTCACCAATTGATTAGAGTGATAAGGCCTAGTCGTACTTAGATTGCATACTTATGTTGGCAACAATAGGCACTTCCCAGAAGATTCCATTGGTCACTCTGAGCTCTCCAGCTGTACTGGTTTATCACTCTTCACTTGTATGAATTGGAGTATTGTCATCATGTATGTACAATATGTCAATCTCTGTTTTGACGTCACAACCACATAAGAAAATATACCTGAACACCCAACTTGAATCACATAGCATGTATGTGGTCACTGAACAGGAGCCTATCAAGAATTAATCTGATTTGACCTATATTTTCTGGGTCACTAGGTGAAGCTGTCAGTTTGTCACCAATACGGGAGTTTCCATTCTGCCATGATAAGAGTATTTGCCCCTGTCCGCCAGAGGACGTTTGAATCGGGGAGGACAAATCCCATACAATGTATCTTTCTTCTAGCAACGTTGTATTGTGACGTCATGCAACAATCAGATATGGCGACAGCATCATGACGTCAACAAAGGACATTACGCATTATATTAATGATGTCACTGGCGTTACAATAGAAAATGTCGCATTGAACGTGGATATGGCCAAATACAAAGTATTACATTGACAAGTGTGGTCTGTCATGCCACCGAACCCAATTTTGAAGTTATTGGAAATGTCGTTTGCTCAATATATTGCACTGTTTTGATGGCTACCTATCTCTTTTCATCTTATCCAACCCACATTTTGTCCCCCCTGACTCGAGCGCCTACTAGCGGGCAAGGGCAAATTACTCGTACACGGACAGTTCGGAGACTTCGCTATTGCACGTTTCCAACAAATGCTTCTTTATCAACCAGGGCCTGAACATTTAAATCCAGTCAAACCTGTGTATATAGACACCTGGGTAAACTGACCAACCTCTAAAAAATACTAGCATTATCCATGGTCCCAATACTTAAATCTAAAGCATTACAAACCTTGATAAACCAGAACCCTGTCAAAACTGACACTATAATCTGGTTCCAAGCATGGTCAGTATACACAGGTTTCACTGTACATCCGAGGTCAAGGGGTTCTCAGTGCTTTGCATGGTTCATGTTTAATTATGATAAAAAGTTGATATGTTTTTGTCTTGTGATACTGTTTCAGGGGTTGAAGGCCATCCACTCTCCCCATACTGGGATAATAGACTTTGCAGAGGTGGCCAGATCATACGGTAAAAACTTCAGCAAGTTAGGCGGAGATATTTACACCGGATTCGAAGTGGAGAATTTTGTGATGACCTCGGAGGGGGATTCACAGATATCGGGTTTAATACATCCTGTAACAGTCACGAGTAAACATGACCAGGTAAGCAATTCTGGTTTATATATGGTTTACAGTAGCAGAACCATTATCATGTCATATTGGTTCCATTTGTGGGTCCTATATTCACCTTTCCTATGTTTCAGCCCTTCAGCCGTTTTGCCCTCATTTTGATAATGAGAGGTCCAGAACATATCTTTCTGCATCATAATACATAACGTCACTAAATTGCTGTGAATCGTCACATTGGAAAGTTCCTCATAATTTTCCTGAACTATCCAAATTTCTATAGATGACCCCAATCTAGGTAAACCAAGATGGTAAATCAGGGGAATACCCTCTAGATGTAACGCTATGAAAACTTCGTGCGAAATGATCGCCGATATTCTGCGAGATCCCATAATAAGCCAGTCACGGTAATTTCTGACTTTTTTGTCTGACAATGATTGACGTTTACTTTATGGAGATTAACATCTTCGCGCGGCACAATCTTTTGATATTTTCTACCCCCTAACAAAGCCAGACTTTCCGGCGGGAGTAAACTCTTTGATCTTCACTGTTTACCATGCAGACCGTCTGGAAATGATGCCATATTTGGATACTGTTTCCCGATAATGTTTATATATTATTCCATGTGCTACGGTGTGTAATTAGTGTGCGTGATTTCAACAAGCTAGCCACCTGATTGGCTAACAAATGTAGTTTCAAATTCGCATGGGATTTATGTAGGGCTCAATTCAGATATAATATTTCGTGATATTATATCTGAGTTTATGAAGATTGAGATGACTCATGACAGCAGGCTTTACCTCATTTTAAGAACTCATGTGTGCAAAATGGCTGACTTGTTTATCTCTTAAAGGGGAATACCCAAATCAACGTGTAATGGAAACATTTTTTTTACATCATAAAGTGACCTATTATTATTTGTAATATATGTAATACTTTATGGACGTATTATCAGTAATACGTTATATTAATTACTTTCAAATCTTTCAAACACGATATTCATTAACTGTTGGCACCAACTGAATATGGTAGTATAAATATTAAATTTTTTTTACTAGGTTGGAGAAGAGCAGGCCTGAACAAACTGTGTAACATTTAGTTCAGGTCGCACGAGGGTTATGCAAAATGATTGTGAAAATCCTTTTTTCCATATACTTTACCATGAACATCTTGTCATGAATGTCCAGGCCTGAACAGGTACGCTACATGTATAAGAAATCAAAATCCTTTTGTCAATTCACCGTCTGCAGTTGGTCCAGCAAATCTGACAATGCCTTGGAATCAGTGCATTATTTGCATATGGTCTTTGCCACAAACAGTGTCAGACACATAACAACCACATTCCTCTGGAGGAGTAGAAATTGCCCTTAGGCAAACAAATGGTAATTTTCTCCCTCCATGGGTTAAACTGTCAGCATTTTTGCGAAAAGGAATACATGTATATACATTCTGATGTCTGCAGCCCTCAAAATTTGCCACAGCATTTGGCAATTGCTGAGTTAAATGCCATGGCTGGCATAATCAGTTCACCTTGACAGAATTTCTTGACAGGAGACTTGGCTTGCTAAATTATTTTCTATCGTTTTGGATCTGTCTGACCTTTGACCTTGTTTGTGTTGGCAGGCGGTGATGTGTAAATATGTTGTGACATGTGGAGGTCTCCATGCAGATCGTTTAGCGGAGAAGTCTGGCTGTGATCGAGAACCACGAATAGTGCCATTCAGGGGAGATTACTTGCTGCTCAAACCTGAAAAGTCGGATATGGTGCGAGGAAATATATATCCCGTAAGTTTGCTCCAAGTAGAACCAAGTCTCTCCTTGATTATTATCTGACATTACCGAATACTGATAGTTTGCGGGTTTCTTGCTTATCAACGTCCTTTCTAAATTTTTATGTCACTTTTAATCTTTTGTGGTTTAGCTTCATTGAAGGTACTACTTCATCAGAGTTATAGTTACAGACATCAGTTGTTTAATTCCTAAATTTGTGAGTGAGTGTCAGTAGGATTTAACGTCGTTTTCGACATTTTTTCAGTCATATCACGACGGTGCCTACATGTGCCAGAACACGAGAGTGTCCACAGTTCCTGTTATCCTGGACACTGATCAGCCCAGCCAGTACAGCACCCGGTCACCCATCCAAGTATTGACCGAGCTCAATGTTGGTTAACTTCAGTGATCTGATGAGAACCGGTGTGTCCAACGTAAAATTGTGTAGTCTGATTTACCTCCGGCTCACAATTACTTTCATAAAGAAAGTTGTTCACTTGTTATAATAGTTATATCTAAATAAGCCTTGGCTTATAAAATTGTCGAACCTCAAATGAAATTTAATAGGAATGTCCCAAGATCGAAATTTTCAGCCACGAAAGGACACCATTGCCCAATTTACGTTACGTTGAGCTTAGACAACGAACCATCTCTTTACATTGGCAATGCTGTATTATTTTAACCACAGACCTTTGCAGGCCATGCCTCCTGTTTGCAACTGCCTATTTAATATCCAGGCGATAACATGTTCAGGTTGTTTGGATTGTCAGTACTTTGAAAGGCACTATGATACCTATTTTCCGATTATTGCGGTATTGCCAATGTTAAAGCACTGTCCAGTGATCAACCTTGGCCCAACGTCACTTGGGCAATGACGTCATCTCTCGTCTTTCACTGCTAGAGAGTTCAATCTCGAGACTGTCCTATTCATTTAAATTTGCTCAGTGGATCACCATCATTTTCGCTGTTATTTCATAGTTATTAACCCATAAATTTCTCAAATTGTATTTCCTTTTTAAGGTCCCAGATCCAAGATTTCCATTTCTGGGCGTGCATTTCACTCCGCGGATAGATGGTAGTGTTTGGCTAGGTCCTAATGCAGTATTAGCCTTCAGACGAGAGGGTTATCAATTGACAGATTTCAGTTTTGGGGACTTCGTTGATGCAGTCAGTTTTAGGTGAGGAAATAAGATCATTTGTTATCATCCATAAAATGGTTTTTAATCTAGACTATTATAATTTCCCTTCATATTGGAGTTGAATATTTTAGAAACTTCTGATTATCATTCTGTTTACATTTTTCTCTAATTTTTCAAGTCAATGTATGGTTGGCCATCCCTGCCAGAATTCGCCATTTACAGGATGCCTGTAAATAATATATACCATGGTATATGTATAAAATGCCAAGCCTGCCTTAATTTGTACCATCGTATAAAATGCCAAGCCTGCCATGATTCGTATTTACAGGATGCCTGTAATTATTTTGTACCATGGTATAAAATCGCCAAGCCTGCCACAATTCGTATTTACAGGATACTATATGTTATTAATCGATTGTTTTCGTATTGCCTTCGTATTGACCTGAGGGTCGCCGTATTGGCCCGAGGCCGCAGGCCGAGGGCCAATATGGCGACCCGAAGGTCAATACTAAGGCTATACGAAAACAATCGATTCATAATATTTTTAGCCCACCATCACCAGATGGTGGGCTGTTCAAATCGCTTTTCGTTCGTGGTCCGTCGTCCGTCATCAGTCGTCCGTCGGTCCGTAAACAATTCTTGTTATCGCGATTTCTCAGGAACTACTGCATGGATCTTTCTCAAATTTGGTACACAGGTTCCCCTTGGGGTCTAGTTGTGCAAGAAACCTTTTTTGGTCCGATTCGAAAATCCAATATGGCCACCAGGCAGCCATCTTGGATTTCCCCATGAAACCTTGTTATCGCGATTTCTCAGGAACTACTGCATGGATCTTTCTCAAATTTGGTACACAGGTTCCCCTTGGGGTCTAGTTGTGCAAGAAACCTTTTTTGGTCCGATTCGAAATCCAATATGGCCACCAGGCAGCCATCTTGGATTTCCCCATGAAACCTTGTTATCGCGATTTCTCAGGAACTACTGCATGGATCTTTCTCAAATTTGGTACACAGGTTCCCTTGGGGTCTAGTTGTGCAGGATACCTTTTCTGGTCCGATTCGAAAATCCAATATGGCCACCAGGCAGCCATCTTGGATTTCCCCCATGAAACCTTGTTATCGCGATTCCTCAGGAACTACTGCATGGGTCTTTCTCACATTTGGTACACAGGTTCCCCTTGGGGTCTAGTTGTGCAAGATACCTTTTTTTGGTCCGATTGGAAAATCCAATATGGCCACCAGGCAGCCATCTTGGATTTCCCCTTGAAACATTGTTACAGTGAATTTTCAGGAAATATTTCATGGATCTTTCTTAAATTTCGTACACAGGTCCCACATGGGACCTAGTAGTGCAAGATACCTTTTTTGGTCCGATTCGAAAATCCAAGTTACGCTTCAAATTAATTCGGTGTTCTCGAGTTGTGACGTTCCATCACAAGAGTCGGCGGATCAAACGGTGGGGCATATTCTATATATTGACTATAGAGAATATCCATACCTTCACCTTCCATATCAAGGAGTTCAAATAATTCGGAATTAAAATGTATTTCTTCAAATTTTAAATCAGCTTTCTCTAGTCCATGCAGTAGCAAGTGAACTGCTCCACCCTTTCGTCTGCCGGTGGGTCGGCTACATGAAGGGACGTCACTCTTGTGACTCAACGTCACAACTCGACAACTGTAGACTACTGCATGTTTCAATCCAAGGGAGATAATCAGGATTCAGGCACTTTCGAAGTTTCAACATTACTGCACGGACCGGATCCCTTCAGTATTAAGTAGTGTACCATCTTACTATTTTCGAGCATGGTATCTTAAAAGAAATATCTCAAAATAGCCGTATAAACAGAACAGAATTAGCATTCGTTCTTAATTATAAAATCTTAAGTATTGGTATTGAAGATTGGTCTTCGCTTCCAGTACCCAATGATGACATGTGCAAAAAAATAAATAAATAAAATACTACGAAACAAAGGCGAAGAATCCTCCGTACATGCACATTCACTTTCAGACTAACTTTGCTCATTTCTCTTGTATTATAACAACCGACATGAGTACAGTTTCTAGAAATCTTGAAACTCCTGAAACTTAGATTATATCTTGGTGTTTTTCAGTGGCCTTTTCTGATCCTTTTCGCTCAGATTCGAAATTCTGTAAACAAAATTACAAGTCAATCGTTTGTTCTTAGTAACAATGGACAAAAAGATCCTCTAGTCATTAGCTTACAATTATCGGACAATGGTGGGCGCCAAGATCCTTCAGGATCTCTCGTTATTAATTGACATTTTCTTGTTCTTGTTTTTCTGAGCTTGAGTGGCAGCATCCGTTTCTTGATCTGTAACAGGTTTAAATCGTTTTAAAACGTCTCCACATATCTCCTCAAGCTCCAGAATTCTGCCCACGAACCCTTGAATAACACGCTCTGCGCTCGCCATCGCGCTGACCAAACTACACTGCTGTCGTCTGTTTCTCCAGTCGTCGGTCCTTACTGCTAGTTACGGCTGCACTCGTTGACCTCGGCCAATACAACATTCAACCCGGCCAATACAGCTTTCAACTCGGCCAATACAACTCGGCCAATACAAGTCGGGTTCGACATGACGTATGGACAGGCCGTTTTACACTGTATTCGGGTAATAACATACACAGTCAATTAATAACTGTAAATAATATATACCATGGTATAAAATGCCAAGCCTGCCATAATTCGTATTTACAGGATGCCTGTAATTATTTTGTACCATGGTATAAAATCGCCAAGCCTGCCATAATTCGTATTTACAGGATGCCTGTAATTCATTTAGCCGTAAGTCGTAAATTTACGCCTTATCATTTCCACCAATGATATGCGCTTTTACAAATTTGCTGCCGGGTTTTACGCAACCTCCAAACAGGGTTATCTCCCCTCCTGTCAGTCGATCGACCCTGCCCTCAGTAAATTATACAGGGCGAAAAAACACCCTGGCAGTCTCCGCACAGCCATGTAGCCTTTGTCGGAGATTAAAAGTGCGAGATTATCCGAACTGCTCGGTATCGCAAAAACTTGAATTAACCAGAATTAATCAATTGGTTTTTGATTGAAAGTTTCGCGGCCCATCAACTCAATGTTTTATTTAACTTTCACGGTACATTTCTTCGTTAATTTAAGAACTTTTGCAGCACTAGATATTAAAATAGATAATTAAATAATAAATAACAATGAATTAATGAAAGAATTAATCCAGTGCAGCACATCTGTACTTAAATAACTGTTCATCTCTCTACAACAACAACATTTCGACTACATCAAGGCATGGAGCATAATATAGATTGAGAGATCACTCCGTGATATCAATGGTCAAAATTTGACCGCCGACAGTGATAAAACTTTAAGCCCCTTGATTATTTTATGACCGCTTATCTTACCACATGGTGGGCTGACTTACGAGGCTTTCAGGGACTCTCGGCTAATTCCGCAATGTTCCGTGGTGGTACATGAGCATGTAAATTTAGGGAGTTAAATCCTGATAATGTAAATGTGTTATAAAGGCGATTTTCGCTCGTGTGAGCACCCTAATCGAATGTCGGAATGTGTAAAGCAGCCAGCCATCTCACCAATGTGTCCATTCATATTATCCGGAAGTCTCCGAAAAATATATTATTTTACGAGAACAATTCACTCAGCTTGAATATATATATTTGTTTCCCAAATCGTAAACCTGCTTTGCTCAAATGCCTAATCTCTATTAGGAATCACAATACAAACTGTTAAAAACGGAAGTTAAAACCAAAAGTTGTTTCCCCTTAGGGGGTTGTCTGCCCCTAGGGGAGCTCTCCCATTCATCCCAGCGAGGCTACTATATAAGCTCTGCTCACACCCATTCATATCCTCTTTCTCAGTTTGTACTCGACCAGTACACATCTAGGAAGTGTTAAACAATACAGCTGTGTTGTTGTTGTTACCGCCGGTTATATACTTTTGAAGATTGACTTGTGTTCGTACCTTTTCGGGAAATTCTTCTTACATTAGCTATGTCTGAGGTTTCTGTTCCCCTTTCTAATTCTTGTCGCGCGTGTGGGCAAGCGTTGTCCCGTTTGGACGCCCACACGGTTTGTTTTGCTTGTAAAGATTTGTGTTATCGCCAAGCCACGTGTGCGGAATGTTCTTTATGGGATTCTGCTACTTGGAAGAAATATGCCCAAGCCCGTCGTGCTTATTTGTTACGTGCGTCTGAGGATTTTACTCTGCCGGAGGTCCATAGACGACTCTTAGAAATTTCCCTTGTAAATGACATGAAGTCCAATGAAGATCTCGACGGTGTTGGCTTAGATTTGTCTCATAAATTCCAAAGTCCAGTTTCGTCGGCGTCTGTAATTATTCCCCCTAGTGGCACTATCCTACAGGAGGATAATTTTCATCTGCTAGACAGTTTGACCTCTACCGGTATCGCATTGTCTGGAGTCCCTGCCAAACCGGCTCCATTGTTCAGCTCAACAAAGGCTTCTCGAGCCAGGACGGCTTTACCTGAGCGATCCATTGTCTCCATCGGACAAAAGAATGCTACTTCACCGCATGTTATTTCTCCTTTGCCTATTAGTTTGTCGCACATTTCTAAAAAATCCAAAGGAAAGAAACATCGTCGTGTAGTTGTTTCACCCTTACAGGTTAAATCTAAAACTAAATCTGTCTCTCGTTCTATGGAGGGTCGTTCGGACCTGCCCTTGAGTGTTCAAATTGCGGACTTACGTTCTCCGGTTACTATGTATGTTGATCCGTCACATCATTGTTCCCGTGATTCTAAACGTCGCTCATGTACATCACAACGCCGTTCACGTTCTTGTTCGCCTGTACGGACTTTAGTATCTCGGCGACGTTCTGTTACACCGCATCGCCGTTTGCATTCGCCCGTACATCGTTCTCATTCACCTGTTCGACGGTCTCGTTCTCCGGTTCGTAGATCTCGTTCTCCGGTTCGTCTTAGTACTATTTTACGGCCTTCCCGTTCTTCGGTACGCCGTTCTCGTACTTCTGTTCGACGTTCTCGTACGCCTCCATCTCAGACTCCTTTTCTTGATCAAGTGGTTGATCACGATTTATCAGCCTCTCGTCGACGTCACATCGTCCGTCCACCTACACCGGTTTCGTCGAGTGCGTCTAGTGATCAGGATTCCTCCTCGTCAGCGGAGAGTTCGGATGATTCGTCTATGATGCTTTTTCCGGATAAAATGAAGGCGGTTTTGGCGCTTGTACCGGACATGCCTGTTTCTTCGAATGCCGTGTCTTCTTCTCGAATTAATTGTCCGACGGCGGCCTCTGCCGCGTTTGAGCCTACGTCGCGTAAAGCGCCTATCTCATGCGCGCCGTCTCCGGCTTGGGAGTCTAATTTAGTGAAGTTTGATCGTCAGTTGGAGGACGACAACAAGTTCAAGAAGCCCCAGTTTCCATTTAATTATGAGATTCATGATAACATCTTACCCGTTAAACCACCCAAACGTGATCGGGATTTGATTCAAATTTCCAAGGCGGGTAAATCATCCCCCTTTCCGATTGGCCCCAAAGTAATGGATAATGTTATGGAAATGTTGCTTTTTATGCAACGTGTTACTTCGGTCGCGGATTGGTTTCTGTTGGCTACTTCTCGGATTGCCTTGGATCCTGCGCTACGCCAGGAAGATGGGTCGGCTTCTTTATCTCCGGATCGTTTGGCTTATTTGCGTGGTTTCATGGACACCCTCATTAAAGCTAACCGTAATGTCATTGAGGCCGGTTCTTTTTCTTATGTATCGCTTCTGCAAGCCCAGCATAATGCGTTACGTAAGGAGGTCAAGCCTGACGTTCCATACTTTATTAAGGATCAATTGCTTCGTCAGCCATTATCCTCTAAGTTGGTTTTCAACAATGCCATAGAGTCCGTCATGCCTGCTGTTCGAGAGGAACGCACGTCTCGTTTGATTACTGCCGTGACTCGTCGTTCTACTTTTTCCGTGGATCAGAAACCTAAACGGGGTCGTACTTCCAAATCCACCCAGCAGGATGTGGTCCCTCGGGGTAGTTTTGGTGGCTTCAACAAACCTCCACGAGGCCGTGGTCGCCGTTCCTTCCATGGAAAATCTTCCAGACGTGGTGGGAATTCCAACAAATGACTATCCGATTTCCGTTTCCTATCAAGCCGAAGATTTTCAACTCCCCGCCTTCCGTTCCTTCTGTCATCAGGTCGTGGGCGGGCGTCTACAGTATTTCTACGAGAATTGGCGGCTCATCACGGACGACGACTGGATTATAAAAGTCTTGAAGGACGGCTTCCTATTCAATTTTCAGTCCTTGCCCAAACTCATCGCTTGGCCTCGTCCCTCCCGTCTGCCAGTTCCCGCAGGTCACCTGCAGACACTTATATCTTCGGTCACCACTCTCATCGACAAGGGAGCCGTCAGGGAGTTACCACGTACCGAAGACAGCGTAGGATTTTACAGCCACGTGTTCCTGGTGCCGAAAAAAGATTCGGACCAGATGAAGATGGTGATCGACCTCAAGATATTAAACAAACTTCATCTCATCACTCCTCCTCATTTCAAGATGCCTTCTGTATCATCGATTCGGGCCCGCGTACATCACCGGGATTGGTTGGCCTCAGTCGATCTTCAGGACGCGTATCTTCATATTCCAATTCATCCACGTCATCGGCGTTACCTGCGCTTCACAGTCAACGATCGTCGCTTCGAGTGGCAAGTTCTTCCATTCGGAGTCAACATCGCCCCCTGGCTATTTACCCGTATCACGTCATCAGTCATGGCGTTTCTACACCTGCGAGGTATTCAAATCGAGGTTTATATCGACGACATCCTCTTGTGGGCTGCGGACAAGTCCCGTCTCAACGCGCAGGTCCGGTTCACACTGCTTGTTTTACGTCATCTCGGCTTTATTCCTCATCCTCTAAAGTCGGAGTTGGTCCCGGCGCAAATTCGCCGTTACATCGGGGCGGTGTTCGATACTCGTCTACAACTGGTACATCCTCCAGAGGACCGTTGAAACAAGATTCAACTGCTGATTCTAAAGTTTTTGTCATCAACGTCACAGACACGTCAGCAGTGGCAAAGTCTGGTGGGTTTACTCACTTCGACGCGGGACCTTACTCATTACGGCCGTCTCCAGGTCCGGCCTCTGCAGTATCATCTGTCTCCTTACCTACGGACATCTTCCCTCAACCCTGCGGTTCCGGTATTGACGTCTCTACATCCATTTGGTGGCAGTCCTGCCACAACGTCATGCGGGGAGTTCCATTCCGATTTCCGGCCCCGGTTCACCATCTTTACACCGATGCTTCCGAGACCGGCTGGGGAGCCCATCTGGACGGCCTGGAGGTGTCCGGCAGATGGTCGACGTTGGATGCCAGACTTCACATCAACCTACTGGAGATGAAGGCAGTCATCCTAGCGGTTCAACATTGGAGTCAACGTCTCATGAATTCGTCTCTTCTCATCGCGACGGACAATTCCACGGTCATTGCCCACATCAACAAGATGGGTACCACCCGATCGCTATCAACGTTTCGTCTGGTGTGGGATCTGTACGACTGGGCTCTCATTCATCATTGTCATCTCCATGCTCGCCATGTTCCGGGTCGGCTCAATGTCTTAGCGGACAACCTGTCTCGTCCAGACACCGTTCTTCAGACCGAATGGCAACTTCATCCGGAGGTTTTCCGGCAGATCTGCAGCGTCTGGGAGTCACCCTTGATCGATCTGTTTGCGACGAGGAACAACGCCCAGCTAGCCCTCTTCGTCAGTCCGATTCTGGACCCTCAAGCCTTCGCCATCGACGCTCTCTCAATCAACTGGGACAACTTCCTGGCTTATGCCTACCCACCCATGGCCCTGATTCAGGAAGTTCTTCAAAAGATTTTTCAACACGACTGCATCATTCTGCTCGTGGTTCCGTGGTGGCCTCGTCGTCAGTGGTTTCCGGTTCTGGTCCCGCTTCTCACTGCTCCGCCACGTTGTCTTCCAGTTTGGCCCAGCCTGTTACGTCAGCCGCACGGGATTCTCCATCACAACCCACGATGGCTCAACCTACACGTTTGCAGACTATCCAGAATGCACTCTCAGTCCAAGGATTTTCAGCAGAGGTTGCACGAACGATGGTTTCAGCCAATCGATCTTCCACATCGCAGCTCTATCAGGCGAAATGGGCCTATTTCGTCTCCTGGTGCCGGGAACGTGATGCCGATCCCGACTCTGCCTCTGTTTCCCTCGTAGCTGACTTCCTCCTTCACCTTCATCGTGACAAGAAATTTCAAATCAGCACTATTGAGGGGTATCGTTCTGCTTTGGCTAGGGTACTACGTCTTACCTCCGGCAGCGACATTAGCCATAACGACACTATCTCTGCGCTCATTCGCGCCTTCGCGTTACAGTCTCGCCGTACTCGCCAGCTGTTACCGAAATGGGATATTGGTGTGGTTCTGTGTGCTCTGATTCGTCCGCCCTTTGAACCCTTACAGTCCGCTTCTCTAAAAGCCGTTTCCTATAAAACTGCTTTTTTGGCGGCATTTGCTTTGGCGTCGAGAGTATCTGAACTTCATGCTCTTGAGAGATCATCTATGACCTGGACGGCGGATTGGTCGCGTATCTCCTTTCGACCCGTCCCTGAGTTCATCGCCAAAAATGAATCTGTTCGCCTAGGTCCGTGTGCTCAACGTTTGTATTCCATTCCTGCGCTATCGGACTTCGTACAGGGCCTTGAGGACGACCTCCTGTTATGCCCGGTTCGTGCCATACGCCACTACCTCACTCGTACGGATCCCGATCGGGGCGCTCGTCGCCTATTATTCTTGTCTCTTCGGCCGTCGGTAGTGCGTGATATCACTAAGAATACCATTGCTTCTTGGTTGAAGAAGACCATTAAGTGGTCATATCAATTAGCCATTGACGCCCCCCCTTTGTTGTCTAATGCTTCTTCTCATGAAATTCATGCCATCGCTACATCATGGCCTTTATGGAAGAACTTGTCCCTTTGTGACATTGTCCAGTCCTGCGCATGGACTGCAAATTCTACCTTCACAAATTTCTATCTGAGGGATATGTCAGTGCAATCAGATAGAATGTCCACGCTTGGGCCGCTGGTGGCTGCCCAGCACGTGGTCAATTAACTTGCAAAAGAGGGGGGGGGGGCAAAATTGTCATCATCGCAGCAAGTCAACCGGCTTGCTGTATCATCTCATCTCATCTCTCAATCATATCATATGTCCACATACTACATGATCACATAAGAAGAAATAATGGGTCACCTTGCCAGCATCGACTCTCAAGTCATCTATCAAGGCCTGACACAATGGTGAGTTTAAGCTTTGCCTTAACTGCAGATTTGCTTGTGTCTTTTCAGGTGAAACTATGACCTTTCTTCTAGATCTCAGCCGAGTCACCTCCTGTCAACTCACAAGTTCGACATACAAAGATGTCAGCAACAGGGAGCAACAGGGATTAAAGTACAGAGGTTGACGTCACATGGAGAGTAGACTCAGGAATACAGTTGACGATAGTCGGTTGTGGACTGAGGGTGGTGTTAGTTGGTCACCCTGTATGCTGTGGGTTGCTGTGCATTTCTCCTCACCCCCGTTTCATACAGTGCTTACCGAATGAATTCTCTCGCCGCATTCGTGCCTTGGTTTTCTACATTGGGTAATATTGCGTACCACATCCACGATCACAGCTACATGGATGAGACACGAAGATAAGTATTCTTCTATATCTACTCCATGCATTAACCCATTGCGTCAGTGACCAGGGTTTTCTTGTTGAGTATTAATGTGTCATATCTATGCCCATGTCTGTGTCATCCCAGCGGTTACTCTGCCTGCTTTTGGTGCATTTGTAACCAAATCAAACCTGCTTTGCTCTGATGGTCCCTCCCTTCCTTCCCCTCATGCCGCGGCCTTGCACACTACAGGTCTCGGTTATTACAATGAGAAAGAGGATATGAATGGGTGTCAGCAGAGCTTATATAGTAGCCTCGCTGGGATGAATGGGAGAGCTCCCCTAGGGGCAGACAACCCCCTAAGGGGAAACAACTTTTGGTTTTAACTTCCGTTTTTAACAGTTTGTATTGTGATTCCTAATAGAGATTAGGCATTTGAACAAAGCAGGTTTGATTTGGTTACAAATAGAAACATTGTTTATAAATGTTTAATGTTCATTCGTCCATATATGTGAATCTATAGTGGACCGATTTCAATGTTTTTTGCACCAAAAGGCATCATCTTCCAAGCCTGATTTCCTGGCTACCATGATTTCCAACTACAGCCATTATTTACATATTGGTCGGTTTACGGTTGGTTGTAGTTTATCTCCGCCCAGATTACTGTAACCAGTGTTGAAAGATGGACCAGAGTTTTAAGACATCAAGTGCATTGATTGCTGTCAGTGGCCAGACCTGAACAGGCAGGCTGGCAGCAATAAAACCAGCAGTGTCAACAAATTAAGACCTCATTATCTAGCCGGCTTGCTTTGATATTTCTTTGAGCAGGGTTCTAAGTGGATTAAACACAGACGGTGGTAGATGAGACTGATAAGATGTTATTCCTCCATCTATAGTAGGCTCCATGATCAAGGCTAGCGGTCGTTTGTTTGAAAACAAATCAGCGATGCTTGCTTTATCGGAATTAAATGGGGCCGCACATTCACATCTGCAAACTTATATATCTTCGTATTTAGTATGTGGACTGTTTTTGGCTGGTAAAATTCAGGTTTTGTGAAATGTTGCTTTGGTACATGGCTATATGTAAATTGACTGAGGGCAGGGTCGATCGACAGGCAGAAGGGAAGATGACCCTGTTTGGAGGTTGTGTAAAGCCCGTCACCAAATTTGTAAAAGCGTATATCATTGGTGGAAATAATAAGAAGGCGTAGATTTACGACTTACGGCTAAATGAATTACAGGCTGTAAATAAGAATTGTGGTAGGCTTGGTGATTTTATACCATGGTACAAAATAATTACAGGCATTCTGTAAATACGAATTATGGCAGGCTTGGCATTTTATACCATGGTATATATTATTTACAGGTATCCTGTAAATACGAATTGTGGCAGGCTTGGCCATTTTATACCATGGTACAAAATAATTACAGATACCCTGTAAATAAGAATTATGGCAGGCTTGGCATTTTATACCATGCTACTTAATAATTACAGGCATCCTGTAAATATGAATTATGGCCGGCTTGGCATTTTATACCATGGTATATATTATTTACAGGCATCCTGTAAATGGCGAATTGTGGCAGGGATGGCCAACCATATCAATGGATATATGGATTTTACACATTATTGAGAGAACGAAGAAGAGCCTTTCTCCTGTACCCTTACGCAATAACACATTCAACAATACATATATTTGGAATTGTCATGCGGTGCTAGCCGAGATTGCTTAGCAAACCTCCACGTGTGATTCTTGCTCCCCCAGGAGAAAGTAATTTCGTGCTATTTCCTCCTGTCAAGCGCAAGAAATTATATCTCTGTACAGTGACCTGTGACTACAGCTGATCAGCTACTGGTTCATATAATTTCACTTTGCCCTATCTTTTAACCCAGGAGAATATTTTGAACTGTTGATAGCTGGCATATTTTCATGTAATATTTGCCAAATCATACATTATTCAAACTTAGTGGCACTTCCTTTGAATACTGGGAAAATATAGTACATATATATAAAATCATGTCAGTTTAATATCACCAGTTCAAAATTCTCCCCTGGTTTAAAAGATAGGGCAAAGTGAAATTATACAAACCAGTAGATGATCACTGAAGTCATTGCACAGAGAGGCTCTTCTTTGTTCACTAAATAATGTTCAAAAGGCAGATTCAATCTCTTACAGACTACATGTAGTTTCAGACTTGAATAAATAAAACATCAAACGATTGAGACTTTTGTTTCGATAACATCTTGTACACTAACCTAATTGTGAAATCTTTGGGCAATTAATACGGTTGAATATCAATAGAAAAGTTTAAAGAATTGTCTTTTATATTATGGTTTGAAGAGATTGATAGGAACCATTATTTGTCATTTCTCAATCTTCAGTGATCTCGTCTCAGTATTTTCTACCAGAGAACAGTAACTGGGAGCATTCAGACTTGTAGAGGACAATCTGGTTGACATGTTGGCTATGTTAGATTACTGGTTATTGTAGGAATAATTATTTGGTATGGCCTATTGACTGCCACTGAGCATATCTACATATGAAATGATTTTTTAGAGAAAAAGAATAAATTGGTCGTCAGCAGGATTTGAACCCATGACCTTGGCTAAATGTGCTGTTGCGCTACCAACTGAGGTACATGTACCAACTGAGGTACCAACTGAGGTAGCTATGATGGCCAATAGCTATTCCCCACATGGATCACTAATTAGTGAAAACTTTACACAAATGGGTTGCTCAACAAGATGTTAGTCAAAATATCTTTCAGTCAAAATATCTTGTATATATTTCATCGAAATATGATCAAATTATTAGAGATCTGACAAGTAATGTAAAGAAACAGCCTGATGGTGGAACTTGAGAAACAGCAGATGATTTAATTTCTCGAAAACTTTATGATAAATGTTGTGCTATTCTGACTGATTTCACTTATGTCTATGCAACAGCTTCGAACTAAAATTTGCTGTCTTGAAGCACACAGACTATAAGAGAAATCTTGCATTGAATTTCTCGAGTTGGAAGACCGATTTTACAGCTGTGATCAAAGGGGAGATAATTACTGGATTATGTCTAGTAGTTTGAACTGAGGATTGAGGGTTGAACTAAAAATATTATACCTTTCGGTTTACTTTAATGATTAAAAGGAAATGAACATTAATGCTTTAATGATTTATTACCTTAATTAATTAACTAATTAGTCGATGTTCTTGTAGAGGTTTAAGAAAGCTTGCAGTACGTCATCTATCATACGGAGCTGGTGAGATGTATCAAGCATTCAATGTTGCTGCTCAAGTGAAGAAGTTACAGAAATTTGTGCCATCATTGTCTGTAGATGATGTTACCAGGTGAGCGTGACATCTATCTAAAGGCTCCATGTCTTAGGATACTAACTGAATCCTTATCCCAGGATACTAAATCTTGAATAAAAATTACATGTACTTTTGCAAATGGACAAATATTTATAAACATTTACTTGGATAAGAGGTGTGAAAATTGAAGCAAATAGTTTGAATGAGCTTTTCGCCCCCTGATGCCTGAAGTGCTGGTTTCATTGAGATTGTATCAAGCAATATTAATAACATGTAACTCTATGTTCTGACAACTGTTTTCATTGACATTAAACTCTATTGTTGGCTGGTCTTCCAGTTTGTTACAAGTTAAAATACTGAACGTCTTGAATTGCCCAATCAGAGTGTTTTAAAATTGGAAGATGTCACCATAATGCTCTAGTGTTTCTGTAAAAAATACATTGTTATGCCCCCCCTCTAATTGCTTCCTTGCTGTGTTTGAACCTCTTCGGAACTCTCATTCAACAGTGTACTTATACCCGGCATGCTCGATTTGGAAAAGTACTTGCACATTTGGCAGCCAGGTTAAAAATCTATTATTACACTGTCTAGATTCCCTACCAGAGAAAATGGTTGGTCACACTTCCTGCTTATGAGCTACAACAAATCCTCTATCTTACAACATACAAGCTGATCCTGTTTGGTCAGTCATCTATGCTACCAAATGAGACAGCCTTGTATGTGTATTGAAAAATTGGGGATTTGTTGTAGCTCATAAGCAGGGATCTAGACAGTGTATTACAACATTCACCAAAATTACCAGGGCAAACCTGGGAGTTGAATTTTAATTTAGTATGAAAATCCCTGAAATTTGATGATGTTTTATCCCTCTTTTAATCCCATTCAATCAGTTAACATCTGATCTAAACACTCCTCATTTCATTCGTGAATCATTTCATCATTAATTAAAATGTGAGAAGAATTCTAGGTTGATGTGGAAAAAAAAAAAAAAAAAAATCGGAGGACCATTCTTGCTCTGATTATCTATGTTTAGGATTTCTGGATACCCCCTCCTCTAATTTTTTTCAAATCCCTCATGATAGGCCTGTATTCTATACAAAGATATCATGCGTAATATTTTCTCAAACATTTTCTCTTGATATTCATTTCAGAGGTGCATCAGGCGTGAGGGCCCAGGCATTAGATAGAGAGGGTACACTGGTGGATGACTTTGTGTTTGACGGTGGTCAGGATCAGTTGGGAAGCAGGGTCTTACATGTCCGTAATGCTCCCTCACCTGGAGCTACTTCCTCGCTGTCCATCGCCAAAATGATAGCCGATGAAGTTCGTCAAAGATTTGGTTTATAACTATGCAGTAGATATGTCCATTATGTCATGTAAGGATCAAAAAGCATGCATATGGCAGTGACGTTGGAGGACAACAATGGATTTAGACCCAGGAACGCAAGTTGTATAAAGGCCTGGATAAATAGATCCTTACATGCCCCGTGATAGTCATGCATTCATGTGACTGAAAATGTTCAATGAGTGTACGTTCAATATCCAAATGACCACGTCACCTTGTAAAAACTGAAATCGGAAATGTTCATTTGAAATACTGTGTATTCCTGAGGTATCGACCAGTAGTTCTGTGTATTACAAAACTTTCTAGTCCGAGAAAGATGGTGCTACATTGCTAATAAGTACATAAATTGTATCTATATGCCAGCTTTATAAATTGTATCTATTTGCCAACTTTAAGGTATTATTGTACTACATTGTGAACTTTATGTCAATATTTCAGTACTAATCTCAAAGTATTGAAACCTGGGTGTAATTTGTCTTCATATTTAAAATCCTGACCATGTTGCATTGCTGGATCATCAGCACCTTGGGATGGTTTGAATGAATCTTCATGAAATTGGAGAATAAAAATGCGAAAAAATATCTCTAGATGCTCTGCACTGTAGACAGATTAATTGACTGGAGAGAGAATATTGACAAAATATATTAATTAGAATTACATTCTTGCAATATTTACATATCTGGTAAGCCAGAATAATCACTATGTAAAATTAATATGCTTAGCCTAATTAGTAGTGCTCAAGGCAAACATGGTACAAGATAATTTGTCACAGAAAATTTATTATGACAAATCCTTAAAGGGGAATGTTATCACAATTTTTGAAAGGCTAAAACCGATAAAAAACAGTTCCCTGTGGCCTGCTTTATTTTTTAGAATTTTTTTCAAAATTTTAGCGATGATGCAATATCCCGAAATAAGGCTCCAAAGTGCCTGATTTTTACTCCCAGTAAATCCGCCCGGCGATTACCCTGTGACGTCACACAGTGAAGCGGCCAGAGTCAAACATGGCGGATAACACAGACAGCGGTACAAGCTCTGACTCAGATTCCGATTTCAGCATTAACCACTTTGGAGACTGTGACTTTGGAGATTATACAGGTCTTGAAACTGAAGAGTGTAGAGGCAGGAAGCGATCGTGAAACTGAAGGAGAAGGAGAAGCTATCGAGTCATATAGATTTGAGCCATATACAAGCGAATCTGGGGTCAAAATGTGTCGTCCTGATGTCAGGCCTGTTTCAAGCCTGTGGCAGGCCGATTGGCAGGCTGTGGCAGGCCGGTTTAAATACACTGATTACATGTTTTATACACGAAATTACAACTATCCGTGGATCTTACAATAATATTTATACATTTCTGCTTTTATCTGGCAATTTGTTAGGCATAAATCAGTTATTATAATGCACATACAGGATCGTAAATTTACTCTTCCATGCTAAAAGCCTTGCAACAATCTAACTAATAGCAAAGATAGTGCCACGGCACTGTAGCTCATCTGGCTGTAACTGGAGAGAGTAGCTGTGAGAAATTTTTAGTAAAGAACTGCAATAGAGTTTCTAACTTGTGATGTCCCCTCTGAAAACTAAATGATCTATGCAGTAATTTCCAAAGATTTCATGATAAAGTTTCATGGGAAATTCAAGATGCGGCCATATTGAACAACTGGACCACAAGGGGAACCTGTGCCAAAGATCCATGCTGTAATTTCCTGAAAATTCACGATAACAGAATTTCATGGGGAAATTCAAGATGGCCGCCTGGTGGCCATATTGGATTTTTGAATCGGACCAGAAAAGGTATCTTGCACAACTAGACCCCAAGGGGAACCTGTGTATCAAATTTTAGAAAGATCAATGCAAAAGTTCCTGAGAAATCACGATAACAAAGTTTCATAGGGAAATCCAAGATGGCCGCCTGGTGGCCATATTGGATATTCAAATTGGACTAAAGTACACATGTTGTACAACTAGAGAGAGAGAGAGAGAGAGAATTAGGGTTTAACGTCGCATTCAGCAATATTTGTACAACTAGACCCAATGGGAACCTGTGTACCAAATTTGAGAAAGATCCATGCAGTACTTACTGAGAAATCATGATAACAATGTTTCATGGGGAAATCCAAGATGGCCGCCTGGTGGCCATATTGGATTTTTGAATCGAAGCAGAAAGGGTATCTTGCACAACTAGACCCCAAGGGGAACCTGTGTACCAAATTTGAGAAAGATCCATGCAGTAGTTCCTGAGAAATCGCGACAACAATGTTTCATCGGGAAATCCAACATGGCCGCCTGGTAGCCATATTGGATTTCTGAATCAGACCACAAAATGTATCTTGCACAACTAGATCCCAAGGGGAACCTGTGTACCAAATTTGAGAAAGACCCATGAAGTAGTTCCTGAGAAATCGCGATAACAAAGTTTCATGGGGAAATCCAAGATGGCCGTCTGGTGGCCATATTGGATATTCAAATTGAACCTAAGTACACATGTTGTACAACTAGACCCTCAGGGAAACCTGTGTACCAAATTTGAGGGGAACCTGTGTACCAAATTTGAGAAAGATCCATGCAGTAGTTCCGGAGAAATCGCAACAACAATGTTTCATCGGGAAATCCAACATGGCCGCCTGGTAGCCATATTGGATTTCTGAATCAGACCACAAAAGGTATCTTGCACAACTGGACCACAAGGGGAACCTGTGCCAAAGATCCATGCTGTAATTTCCTGAAAATTCACGATAACAGAATTTCATGGGGAAATTCAAGATGGCCGCCTGGTGGCCATATTGGATTTTTGAATCGGACCAGAAAAGGTATCTTGCACAACTAGACCCCAAGGGGAACCTGTGTATCAAATGTAGTACTTACTGAGAAATCATGATAACAATGTTTCATGGGGAAATCCAAGATGACTGCCTGGTGGCCATATTGGATATTCAAATTGGACTAAAGTACACATGTTGTACAACTAGACCCCAATGGGAACCTGTGTACCAAATGTAGTACTTACTGAGAAATCATGATAACAATGTTTCATGGGGAAATCCAAGATGACTGCCTGGTGGCCATATTGGATTTTTGAATCGAAGCAGAAAGGGTATCTTGCACAACTAGACCCCAAGGGGAACCTGTGTACCAAATTTGAGAAAGATCCATGCAGTAGTTCCTGAGAAATCGCAACAACAATGTTTCATCGGGAACCATATTGGATTTCTGAATCAGACCACAAAAAGGTATCTTGCACAACTAGACCCCAAGGGGAACCTGTGTACCAAATTTGAGAAAGACCCATGAAGTAGTTCCTGAGAAATCGCGATAACAAAGTTTCATGGGGAAATCCAAGATGGCCGTCTGGTGGCCATATTAGATATTCAAATTGGACCTAAGTACACATGTTGTACAACTAGACCCCAAGGGAAACCTGTGTACCAAATTTGAGAAAGATCCATGCAGTACTTCCTGAGAAATCACGATAACAATGTTTCATGGGGAAATCCAAGATGGCCGCCTGGTGGCCATATTGGATTTTCGAATCGAAGCAGAAAAGGTATCTTGCACAACTAGACCCCAAGGGAAACCTGTGTACCAAATTTGAGAAAGATCCATGACGTAGTTCCTGAGAAATCGCGATAACAAAGTTTCATGGGGAAATCCAAGATGGCCGCCTGGTGGCCATATTGGATATTCAAATTGGGCTGAAGTACACGTTGTACAACTAGACCCAAAGGGGAACGAGTGTACCAAATTTGATAAAGATCCATGAAGTAGTTACCGAAAAATAATGAGGACAAGATTTCACTGGCAAATGGCAGCCATATTTGAAATCGTATCAACACCGCATGAACAAATTCTGGTGTACTCATTGAGGGGAACATGCATGCCAAGTTTCAGCTTAATCGGCCAAGCGGTTTCAGAGAAGAAGATGTTTACGGACGACACATGACGGACGACACACGACGGACGAAGGACGACGGACAGTCAGGCCATGACATAAGCCCATCGGGCCTTCGGCACAGATGAGCTAAAAAGGAAACTAGGCCGGCTTATTGATTGTATGTTTAATGCATAAGAATTATTGTGGATGTCGCTATAATATATATATTCATTTAAAATCTACAGATAATTTGCTATTGTAAGAGCATACTATGTAGTTATTTACGCCTTTATTTTTATATGTGTGTGTTTATTGGCATTGTATGGTTAATTATTGTCCATTTCTTACAGGACAGATCGATTGTTATACCGTGGCAGGCCGGCTTATTTACATTGCTTACGTGCTTAATTTTATTATGTGTTTGTTAGCGATTTGATGTTAAAATAGGAGCTAATCCATACCTGTGGATAAGTCCCCTCAAATGAAACGAAAGTTTCAATTCCTAAGGAAGCTATTTGATGTTAAAAAAATAACTAATTCACCTGTGGAAAAGCCCAGTTTATTTCTTTTGGACACCCTATTGCTGAACGCGCGACGTTAAAGGTTATACCAAATGACTCTATGCTACTTTGCATTAAAACGTACCTAGTAGTGTTTCAAACAACAAATTAGTATTTTTTCTCGAATAATGTCGTCGAAGTGGGTTTTAGGACACGAATAGCACACATGTGGGAGAAAACGTATTGGAACCGTGACCTCTGGTGCATGACGTCACATCCTGATTATGATTGCGCCCTAAACGTCATAGTCTATGACGTCGGGCGTAGTTACGAAAGATTCACCCAACTGTGGGAGTTCTAGCGTGATGTCGCAGACATTTTGACGTCACAACAGGCATTTGAGTGAGATCGTAATCAGGTTGTGACGTCACAGGTCAAGCGGTCACAGCTTCCGCCGTTTTGAAAGGGGCATGAAATTGTCGCACTTCAGTGCTGCTATTTCCAACCTTGGGCAGTTTGAAAACATACAAAAATGTAAAACAAGTCTATATAATCACCTCTACAACAATTTAGCACAAAAAAGTAGCAGATTTTGAGACCATTTTGTATAACCTTTAAACCATAATTCTTTCACTCTCCCTTTTGGACACACTCACATAAAACATTGTTTGCTTCACACCTTTCTGTTAGTTTCAGTTACTCTTCCAGGCGATCAATTTCAATTTATTGTATCAAAAGAACATACAATGTATGTGCCCACATGGAGATACAAAAGGACACCAAATAATCAGGATAAGCTGGTGCCAGAAGTGCATTTCCGATATACTGGAATAAGTTGATTAAAAGGCCTTGGGTCTTAAGTACATTGATTATTACAGTTCAGTTAATAGCTGAAAGATGATGTGGACTGATGTGGACCCGTGGACTGATCCAAACTTTCAAGGGTGGAAGATTAAATCTGTGGTCCACCTCGGTAGAGGGGACGATGGAAGCCGTGTGGGCCAAAACATCCAGGGGGATTTACAGTGCTTGTCTGCGGGAACGGGCTGTCGCTTGCCGAGTCCACGAGGTCGGTCGTCCCTGTATAACTCACGCACTGAGGGATTGTCTGTTTTCTCTTTCTGATAAAGATTTATTTGTCTTGATCTTGGGAATAGCATCTTCTTTCAGTATAGGGGGATATCCACACATTCTTGCCATCTGTCGTCAGTGAAGTGAGCGGAACAAATGCGAGACCATTTCGTCGGCTGTCCCCACGTGTTTTGCACAAATTTCGTTGAATTTCTCCCCGATTTTTCGTCGTTTGGCCACTGGTGCAACTTGAATCCATCTCCATTCGTGTTGCTACACCCTCCAACAACACGCCGACGAGGTATGATGCCTCCAAAGTACGAGAATATAGTCGAAAAATATTGGAGCAGATTTGACTTGTTTACGTATGCTAATGCTAATGCTATGGCGGACTGGTTCACTCTGTGACGTCATGGGTCAAAGGTCACCGCTTTGACAGGCTCATGGTAGGAACGCGTTTAAATCGCCAAATTTACCGTTTTAAAGTTCGGAGATCGGGGGGAAAACTATATAGTCGATTTCTTACAGTATCAAGGTATATATTAACGTTTACATAGGTCCGGTGATAACATTCCCCTTTAATAGATTTCCACTGTGATAAAAAGAAATCTAAACACAGATTGTGATGGTGCCGAAATTAGGTGATAATCTTGGGTTTTCACAGGCTCACTGTTAATGGTGAAGTGCAAAGGTTTTCATATTTTTCTTTTTATATTCTTTGTGGGCTATTTAATGATGGAAATATCAGTCCAACTACTTCATTTGGTTTTATTTGAAGTATTTTATCTCCTGGTAGCTTTTGAAAAGTGCTTCGAAGTTGGTATCTCAAGCCTGGCCGATTTCAGAAATGAAATCCACATCTCTTATCTGCCCCTATTTGACGCTGGATTGTGACGTCACATCAGACCACCTGGCCGGTCATAAATACTTGTAACATTCAGTCTCTGTGCGGCTGGTCTGATGTGACATCACAATCAAGGAAAGATAAGCGATGACGTTTTGCAAATCTGAATTCAGCTGGGCTAGGTGTATCAACTTTCAACAAGCCGAGTAGCTAGCAGGTCCTCCGCCAAGTAGCCTGTTTGAGAGCATGTAGCATATACGCTTCCAATATCTCCTTAAATATAACTTGGAAAGTGGATATGTGTTTGTGGAAAGAGACGTTTATCTGGAATTGTTGAGACAATTTGAGGAGGTTTGGGAAGCAGTAATGGGTAGTGTAACACTGGAATGTAAGTCTGTAGTTGTATATGGATCGTGAGGTTTATAAATCGATGGGTGGAATAGATCAAGATATCACGTTCACAACACAGATGGGTAAAATCCAAGATGGTCAATGGCAGCCATCTTGGATTACATACTACCTCAATGAAAATCAATACCAATGGCTGTCTAACTGATGTGAAGCACCCTCTCAAGTTTGAAGTTGATTGGTCAAATATTTCTCGAGATATCACGTTCACAAAATCCGAGACGGATGGAATCCAATATGGTCAATGGCAGCCATCTTGGATAACGTACCTCAGTGAAAATCAATACCAATGGCCGTCTAATTGGTGTGAAGCACATTCTCAAGTTTGAAGTCGATTGATCGACTGTTCTCGAGATATCGCGTTCACAAGATGTGGGATGGACAGAATCCAATATGGTCAATGGCAGCCATCTTGGATTACGTACCTCGGTGAAAACCAATACCAATGGCCATCTAACTGATGTGAAAAACCTTCCCAAGTTTGAAGTCGATTGGTTAATTTGTTCTTGAGATATCGTGTTCACAAGATGTGGAACGGAGTGAATCCAATATGGTCCATGGCAGCCATCTTGGATTACGGACCTCAGTGAAAATCAATACCAATGGCCGTCTAACTGATGCGAAGCACATTCTCAAGTTTGAAGTCGATTGGTCGAACTGTTCTCGAGATATCGCGTTCACAAGATGTGGGATGGACAAAATGCAATATGGTCAATGGCGGCCATCTTGGATTACGTACCTCCGTGAAAATCAATACCAATGGCCGTCTGACTGATGTGAAGAACCTTCCCAAGCTTGAAGTTGATTGGTGGAATTGTTCTTGAGATATCGCGCTCACAAGATGTGGGACGAACAGAATCCAATATGGCCGATGGCGGCCATCTTGGATTACGTACCTCAGTGAAAATTAATACCAATGGCCGTCTAACTGATGTGAAGCACCTATCAAGTTTGAAGTCGATTGGTCGAATTGTTCTTGAGATATCGCATTCACAAGATGTGGGACGGATAGAATCCAATATGGTCGATGGCAGCCATCTTGGATTACGTACCTTAGTGAAAATCAATACCAATGGCCGTCTGACGGACGTGAAGAACCTTCCCAAGTTTGAAGTCGATTGATTGAATTGTTCTCGAGATATCGTGTTCACAAGATCTGGGACGGATGGAATCCAATATGGTCAATGGCAGCCATCTTGGATTACGTACCTTCGTGAAAATCAATACCAATGGCCGTCTGACTGATGTGAAGAACCTTCCCAAGCTTGAAGTTGATTGGTGGAATTGTTCTTGAGATATCGCGTTCACAAGATGTGGGACGGACAGAATCCAATATGGTCGATGGCGGCCATCTTGGATTACGTACCTCAGTGAAAATCAATACCAATGGCCGCCTAACTGATGTGAAGCACCTTCTCAAGTTTGAAGTCGATTGGTCGAATTGTTCTCAAGATATCGCGTTCACAAGATGTGCGACGGACAGAATCCAATATGGTCGATGGCGGCCATCTTGGATTATGTACCTCGGTGAAAATCAATACCAATGGCCGTCTAACTGATGTGAAGCACCTTCTCAAGTTTGAAGTCGATTGGTCGAAAGATATCGCGTTCACAAGATGTGCGACGGACAGAATCCAATATGGTCGATGGCGGCCATCTTGGATTATGTACCTCAGTGAAAATCAATACCAATGGCCGTCTAACTGATGTGAAGCACCTTCTCAAGTTTGAAGTCGATTGGTCGAATTGTTCTCAAGATATCGCGTTCACAAGATGTGGGACGGACGGACGGCTAGCATTTCCAAGTCCTCCCACCACTTAGTGGCGGAGGACAAAAAGACTCTAGCAGACAAGATAATTCAAATTAATCCAAGTGAAATAGTTATACTGGTATTTCTATCATTATTCAACCTATATTAAATGTAAAACGGATAATTTGAAAACCTTTGAGTAAATGTTTATCATATTTCATCAGTTTCTCGTGTCTGTAAAATTTGTGGGAGCTATTGATCACTTTGATTTTGTATTGCGAGATTGATTGCTGTATTGCGAGATTGATTGTTGTATTGTGAGATTGATTGCTGTATTGCAGAGTGATTCACCCTCGTCTCCATTATCCAGGAGAGTGATCAATTACTCTTCTGGTGGAGCCCCCCACTTTCAAATGTGCTCCGCGGCTGCTGTTTATTAACGACAGATTCTTAGAAAAATAAATAAAAACACAACCAGTATGTAGTGAACACTGGGTATATTTGTGCATACCTCCGGCATATACATGTATAGTCATAATAATTGGTGCATTTTACACACCCGTAGCGTTTTACATTTATTTTTCCATATGTGATTATTAAATAACATTTAGCGAGCGCTTTAAGTAGGATCCAAGCAGATAAATGGTTAGTCACCAGATGTAATTTTACTAGGTTAGTTTAATTGACATGCTTAGATTTTATGAAAGTTGAGCTATTGCGATCATGGTGATATAAATATGATTCACAATTCCACAAATGAATGATGTAAACTTATTTTGAAAGAAAATAAATTGAATCCTTGATATTAATATCTTGTTTACTTTTGACACTTGTTCTAACAAGTACCGATTGATGATGGGCCATTACAGCAATCCAGAATGTAGTAAGTGATGTCTGTTGTGAGTATTTATAAGACAGGATATTCTCAGCCATAATTATTCTATAACAATAACTGGTGCTGTAACCAAAATTCACAGGCATCTTATCCTTGTGAATCCCAGATTGTTCAGATCAACACTTCTTCCATCCAGCGAATTCAGCATTATCCACACGTTACTAGTGGATTGCATTTCAACAGGCAGTCCCATCTATTTTGTGGTTAAAATATTGCGATTCCATCAGTGCCATAGCTTGTCCTGTTGAGTCGTTAGCAAGCTTGAAATGTGGCTTACTCTTGGCAATCACAATAGTACGAGCTTGGTCAATATTCAGCAGATAAAACTTTCACACAGCACATTATTCCATCTCCGCGAGGTTCAGTTTTAAAATGTTGTGTAGCATCCGACTTTCATTGGCTGGTCCTACCCGATGAGGAAATTATTGCTTGGTCACTATCAAAGTTTACAAAAAAAAAAAAAAAACCAATCCAAAACCCTGCAACTGTTGGGATTCGTTGCAGGTTTGGTTTAAATTATGAAAGTTTGGTCTACTCCATTACAGTATACAATTGTTCCAGTACCATTTAACTACTTATATTTGACCGGGTTCTGTTTCATCACCAGATTCATGTGTATATGGAGACACTAGCTAAAATTCTTCACAAGATATAATTGGACTGAAAGGTAACATGTACCATGAGAAGAGTTGGTCAGTCACTTATCTTTGATATGGTTCAGGTCAATAAACATTTGCTGGTGTATGGTGTAAATCTGGAAAGGCTATCAATAATCTTTAAAGAGATATTGCGTTAACAACATTAAATGTAGGCTTACTTTTGTCAGGTAATTTATCTCGAGCTTTATCATCTTCAAAATGCTACCGATACACAGTACTGTTTTACAAATCGACTTCAAATAAAGTTTCTTATCTTATCTTACACACCTCTCAACTTATAATTTTGCAAAGGCCGGAGATTCGAGTAGATCCCATAGAAAATTTTAGGCATCATTGCATATAATTTTTCACTTCATATAGATCTAACAGCTTTAACATTTCATCCTTCATAGAGCGTATAAATGAATACTTTCTAACCAAGTCCAGGAGATTTTTGAAATCACAGACTCCTTTGTCTTCAAACTGGAGCAATTTTGATGATTGCTGGTATTTCTAGAAATAATTTTGCGAAAATGCCCAGATGCGCGGGATTTTGATATAGCTGCGCGAGACAGATGCCGAGTCTCGAGCTGAATGGATAGGTCTGCTGCTGTATTGTGATATCATTGCCACCTTAGAAAATAGGTCAAGGTCAGTCCACTTCAACAGGGTTGGGATCAATAAGCAAATTTGTATCTGTGCTAGAAAAGCTAGCTGGACCTTAGGTCAGTCCTGTTCGTCGATCAGAATTGTATTGAACATTTGCATCTCTTGTGTGGATTGAGAAAGGATAGCTCTAATCTTACAAAAGATGTCCCAGTAGAAGTGAAACAACATTTAACATTAAATTGACCTTGAAAAACTATGCCAAGGTCAGTAATCTTAAAACATACGGCAAATAAGCAGTTGCATTGGTTCGATAAATTTAGAATAATCCTTAGATCAAATATATTTAATATGGAATTTGACCTCAAAAAAATAGGTCAAGGTCAGTTATCTTCAATATGCTTTCAAGTCATCTCCAACTGTTGTATGAATTTGGAGACTGGTTATATTCCTTCAAGACATGGTAATGTCGATGTTCAAGACGAACAACGCTGACAAAACCCTTCGATGAAAGAAGTATTTTGGCCTATACATGGTCCAGTTGAAATGAGTGAAACAAACTTGAGGGTGACGTTAAGCCAAATTCCCTCCCTTCCCTCCAGTTGAAATCAAAAAAATAAAATATCCTCAAAATAATTGTGTTTTAACATAACAACAAGAAGAAATATATGTACACAATATGTAAAAGTTCTAGCTCGATTGCATTATCATTGAAATTGAAATCTGCAGCATGTCCTATTTTGTGGAAAAAAGGGTCTAAATCGAGTCATTTAAACACACATTTAGACACGAAGGACCCCTGGACCAAAAAGATTTTCCAGCAGTGGAGATCACACTTCACCAGGTTCAATGGCGTTTTGGTCCAAGGGGTTCTTCATGTCTAAATGTGCATTGAAATGACTTGAGTTAGACTCATTTTTCACGAAATAGCACATGCTGCAAATTTCAGTTTCAGGTCATACCAATAATCATTAAGCAATCGAGCTAGAACTTTCACATATTGTGTACATATATTTTCTCTTGCCGTTACATTAAAACAATCATTTAGGACATTTTATTTTTTTTGATTTCAACCGCACCATGTATAGGCCAAAATCCCGCCTTATCGTACCATCTCCTTTGACCAAGAGGTCATAACCAGTTGAACAGGCTGTTTGCTGAGGACATTCACCATTATTCATTAGGGTTTGGGAGGCACGTGGCTAGAATGGCTGTACTTTCAAATTTGCAAGACCACAACAAATGCATGCTGGTATTTCTCAGCAGTAAATACATTATTGTTTTGAGATCAGCCCAAGTTGCCTATACTGGGTCAGATATCAGCCTATACTGGGGCAGATATCAGCCCAACCTGCATGTATCGGACCCCAAGACAACGTTGAGGGCTGAAGATACAGGCCGAGGACAGATACCCAGGCCAATGTCAATACAACTATGTCATGATGTATTTATCGTACCAGTTAAATAAAATCTCAGTAAACTCAGATATAATATCACGGAATATTATATCTGAATGAAGCGCTGTACAAATCCCATGCGAATTTGTTACCCAATCAAGTGGCTAGCTTGTCGAGAAAATTTCAAAATCACGCTCACAGTAGCACATGGATAAATATATAAACATTATCGGAAAAGAATATCCAAATATGGCATTTCCAGACATTGTGCATCGTAAACCAATAAGATCAAAGTTTACTCCAGCCAAAAAATCTGGCTTTGTTCGGGGGTAGAAAATATCAAAACATTGTGCCATGTGATGATGTTAATCTCCCTGAAGTAAACGTCAATCATTGTCACAGAGAAAGTCATTTTGAGATTGTCACGATTGGTTTATTACTGGATCTCGCAGAATATCGGCGAACATTTCACACAAAGTTTTCATAGTGTTACGTGTAAATGGTATACCTTTGATTTACCATCCTGGTTTACCTAGATTGCAGTTAAACATATCTGTTGATGGCATGGTAATATTGAAATCTGAATCCAACCTTGAACCTATTCCTGCCCTTGGACCGTCGGTAAAAGTTTGCGATGCCACCGGAACACAATACATTAATTTCCTCGATTGCTTAGAGGAGTAAAACTGACATAGAATAGGTACATCTAGCATAGAAAACATCAATGCATCGGTCCTAGCATTGCCTCGGACAAATTTTACACAGAAAATGCCAAGTAAAACAAGAGCCCAAGGGGCTTCACAATATGCCCGTATATCTGGAATTACATTGGTCCAAATTTCAAGGTTGTTTAATAGCCTTTATTTCAATTGGTAGCTAGCCTTCAATTTTGTGCTTCTGAGAATGTAATGTTAATGGATGAACTTCGTCTTCTGTGACTTTTAATTTCTTGATTTTGGGGTCACAGTGACCTTGACCTTTGACCCACATTTTGGTATGTAACACATGTCCCTCTAACGTATCCACTGGTAAAAAAAGAAGTTATTTTTTAATGATTTCCTGATTTTGGGATCAGTGACCTTGACCGAAATTTGGTACACAACACATCGTCTTCCCTCAATGTATCAATGGACACACACAAAAAATCATGATTTGTATGAATTTCATGATTTTGGGTGTAGGTGACCTCGACGTTCGTCCTGGACCTACATTTTGGTATGTGCTACATCATGTCTCCCTAATGTATCTAAAAAAGTAATTTTCAAAAATTTCTTGATTCTGGAGTCGCAGTGACCTTGACTATTGACCTTGATTCCCCGTAATTTCTCAATGGACACAAAAAATCATGATTTTTAACAATTTCACGATTTCGGGGTAACAGTGACCTTGACCTTTGACCAGGTCACTTGACCTACCTTTTGGTATGTGATGCATCGTGTCTCCCTAATGTATCTACTGACACAAAAACATGTTATTTTTAATAATTTCCTGATTTCGGGGTCACAGTGATCTTTGACCTTCGACCTAATTTTCGGTATGCGACACTTCATTTCCCCCTATTGAATCCACTCACAAAAAATTAGAAATTTTTAATGATTTCCTGATTTTTCTGTCACACTAACCTTTGACCTCTGACCTCGACCTACATTTGGTATGCAAGACATTGTTCCCCCCTAGGGCATCCACTCACCAAAAATTAGAACTGTAGATAGAAAACTGTCAATGATCAATGATTTCCTGATTTTAGGCAAGTGACCTTTGACCTCTAACCTCGACCTCAATTTTGGTACGTGACACATCGTCTCCATCCTAGTGTATCCACTCACGAAAAATTGCAACTGTGGATAGAGAACGTTCACAGAAATAGACCGGACACAAACACTTCAGTGATTTCCTGGTTTTTTTATGCTAGTGACCTTTGACCTCTGACCTTGACCTTCATTTTGGTACGCGACACATCGTCTTCCCATAGGGTATCCACTCACCAAAAATTAGAACTGTAGATAGAAAACTCTCCCAGTTATAGACCGGACACGAGGGACGGACAGACGGACAGACAGACAGACAGACAGACAGACGGACGGACGGACGGAAACTGCCATCCCATAATACGTCCGCCTTTTGGCGGGCGTGTAAAAAGTGATGTAGATTGTGGCCGAGCTCACCCCAACTCGGTGGTGAAAGTGACAGATGCCACGAATGACATATTTTACGATGGGAATCATGCCATCTATAGCCCTGCATTTCCAGAACCAAAATTCATGCTTTTTCGGGATATGACCAGGGAGACAAAAGCCCAGCTGTCACTGTATTGGTGTAGGCATGAACTGGTCTCCTCAAAGATGAAAGATGATCAGAGCCGTTAAAGAAGCAAATAACTGTGATAACAGGAGAACACATTCCAGTATAGATTAAAAGTTTTATTTCAGCATGTTAACCCAGGATTGATGAGAATATGTGATTGTAAAAATCCTCCTTTTGCACATTATTGAGAGAACAAAGAAGAGTCTGTCTGTGCAGTGACCCGTGACTTCAGCTCATCAGCTACTGGGTTGTATAATTTTACTTTGCCCTATCTTTTAACTCATGAGACTACTTTGAACTGGTGATAGCTGTCATTATTGTATACATATGTACTATGTTTTCCCAGTATTCAAAGAAAGTGTTATTATGTTTGAATACTGGGAAAATATAGTACATATGTATACAATTATGCCAGCTATCACCTGCTCAAAATAGTCTCCAGGGTTAAAAGATATGACAAAGTGAACTCCTACAACCCAGTAGCTGATCAGTTGAAGTGATTGGTCAGTGACCTGACAGGCGTTCTATCAATAACGTGTAACTGAGCCATTAGAAGTAGCAATTTTAGTATATACAACAATCATATGAGCTGATGAATAAACCTCTGGAAATTAGTACCATGTGCATGAAAACTAAAGTTATCTGACAAACACCAACAACCGATACCTTAAGAAATTTCAAGGATGAACAAATAACTTTAGTCAAGGTTATGTGGCAAGGGAGACAACTGCAAGTCTAGTTCTTCATTACAATGGAATCGAGAGAAAAAACCATATCCAACACAGGAAGTTCATATCTTCAACTTAGCTAGTAGTTCCTCCTCACGACTAATAATTAGCTGAGTCCTTTGTTACAATCCGAGGAAATACACAAATATTGAATGGGTTTCAAGGGAATCGATCCTATAACATGATGATGATGAATAAAATAACCTCCACAGCCGACGATATATTCCTGGAGAAACAACTTCAGCATCCTTTCATTCTGTCCTTGGTGAACCGTCATCAGCATAATAGTATGGGACTGAAAAATATAGATGGTAGGGTTTAAGAAATGGTGGACTTGCATCACACATTTCTGGTCCAGTGAGACAATCAACATCCAGGATTGGCTTCTATTTTATCTATGCAGTGTTGGGAGCTCAGTGTGTGTAACAACAATATGCTATCAGCTTGTGGTCAAGCACAATGTAGATCATCATCGCTCGGATATCCATAACCTACACTACACAATCTGAAGACCTCAGGTTCTCATACCCGATTTAGACTAAAATGTCTAGTTATATCATCATGCGGCGGCCCAATTTTAGAATTATCAATCCTTACATATGCAAAGGCCTTAGCCAACACAAACACTAGAACACCAAGAATGATATTATTAAAGGTAAATACTTTCTCCTACTGACAAGCTTTCAATATAACACAATTTGAGATCTTGGAAGAAAATTGCCATGCCTGCTGATCTTTCGGTTTTAGTATCTCCTCTTGAACTTACGTGAAATGGTGTTGGCTGTCAGTACCCATTTAAGAGCACTAACAGCCTCATTAACATCCAGGATAAACCAGGGGAGACAACTTCAGAACAGATTCCAGCTCACAGCATTGCAATCATGTACGCTCTAAATGAGATCAGCAACTGTAAAGAAATATGGTGAAGAAATTAGTTGATTATCTGCCAAATAGGTTTGTATGCATATTTAATAGACAGAACTATATTGCGACCCCCCCCTCAAATAGCTATTCTACTCGGGTAAGATTACATCTCAATAAGTTATATTCATGCAAATGTTAAAACTCCTGGACTTGAAGCTCAGTGTGTGTAACAACATTATGCTATCATCCTTGCAAAAGAAGTCCAGCATGAAGAAGTATCATCATAGCTTCAATCATCCAACAGTAGGACAAACAAAATATGAAATGAAAGCTAGACAAACATTGGTGAACTCGGGTGATGCTCAGTGCATTACCATGTGGCTTCAGAACAACAATCTTATAGATAAACCAGTGTAATGAGCACATTATTTACCTTGAATACAACGAGTGTAAGAACTGTTTGAGTCTACAGCTCCTTACCCTAAATATTGAGCAGCCCTATTTCATGGATGCTATACTAATTCAACAGTTAACCCAGTTCTGGAGATGTCACAATCCCAGTTTTATAGAATTATCTTCATGTCTGTATCGGTACATAATGTGTTACCCATTGGTTGATTATGGTAGCGTATGGTAATCTCCTTAATAATTCAATCACAGCAAGTGAAATTTCTCAACAGAAAATAAGAGGTGATCAAATTTATAAGAACAGGATTCACACCCTTCTTGAAAAATATTTCCCAGGACTTTCAAGGACCTAATTAAATTTTTATGCAGGGCTTTCAAGCATCTTTCAAGCATAACATACAGAGATATTCTTGCATTCTCAATACCTGAATACCTAACATACTAAGGGAATTTTTATTATCAAAGCTAAATTTCAAGGTCTTTCCAGGACCAACAGACAAAAAAACCCTGGAATTTCAAATACTTTTAAGGCTTGGAAATTAGTACTATAAAATTCAAAGACTTTCCAGTATTTCAAGCACTCTTAGAAAGTTCAGAAAATGGACAAAATTATTTCAATGAATTTGAACAGTGATCAAATTTAATACAACAATCGATCTATTTTTGTCCCAAAAATTGTGGGAGATTGAAATTTGGAAAGGGGGTGTAGGGATTACTGTACACAGCTTACCATTCATGGGCATCTCATCAATCTGTGTGGAGTAGTACTGTTCAATATCACGCAAGATTCGTATGTCGTCGTTTTTCACAAAGTTGATGGCCACACCCTTCCTCCCAAATCGACCTGATCGCCCAATTCTGTGGTGGCGAGAGAAGGAATGTATTGTATACATGTACATATCATACCCAGCAGTATTATTACAGACACTACGAGTCACCAGACTTCCCCATTACCAGAAAGGCTCAGTATAGCGTATATTATAGATCATCTGTTCTACATCACTAAATTATGTCATCATTGCCTTTTTTTTCAACTGTTTGAAGCGTGAAAGAAACAATAAATCATGCCTTTGCACAATTTTTGTTTTGTTTGAACACACCAAGTTGAAACGACTCGTGGCTGTAGAAACCAAATAAAACTACAGTTTTTACACCCCAGAGCGCCACTTTAATGGCGTACAGTCAACCATTTGGCTAGCAGATGTTTATAGCCCATTTTATCTAAACCAGTTTTCCTGCCGATATCATTCCCTAGGAAAAATCGTTTGCCATTATTTAATCATGGATCTTCAAGAAAAATTCAGGGAATATTCCTACGATATGAACAAACATTATTACAGTGGTAAATCATGTTATGTGGCTGTTACCTGCCTGGGAACCTTTTACAGCAAATTATTTCAGTGAAAATTATTACCAACTTTGTAGTAGTGTAAATGTATGATTATCACCGTAATATCACATAACAAGCGTTCTGAGAACCCCAACATCTTGCCTTGCGGGGTCATCCGCCGAAGGTGCAGCAGTATTGAAAACATACATGTAGAGCAAACAATAAGGTCTGGAATAGATGATGTGGTACAGACAATAATGTCTAGAATAGATTATCTGGTACAGACAATAACATCAGTCCCATGTGGGATTACTGGCATACAAGTTAATCCCATGTAGGATGGATAGGTCAGTGCCGTCGGATTACTGGTGCATAGGGCAGTCCAGTGTGAGATTACTGCTGGATAGGTCAGTCCCATGTGAGATTACTGCTGGATAGGCCAGTCCTGTGTAGGATTACTGCTGGGTGGACCAGTCCAGTGTGTTATTACTGATGGATAGATCAGTCCCCTGTGGGATTACTGCTGGATAGTCCAGTCCCAAGTGGGATTACTGCTGGATAGGCCAGTCCTGTCTGGGATTACTGCTGGATAGATGAGTCTCATATGGGATTAATGCTGGATAGGACAGTCCCGTGTGGGATTACTGCTGCATAGGCAGTCCAGTGTGAGATTACTGCTGCATACGGCAATCCTGTGTGGGATTATGGCTGGGGAGGCCAGTCCCATGTGGGATTACTGCTGGATAGGCTAAACCTGTGTGGGGTTACAGCGGGATAGGTCAGTCCCATGTAGAATTATGGCTGGATAGGTCAGTGCCATGTGGGATTACTGCTGCATATTGCAGTCCAGTGTCATATTACTTCTGGATAGGTCAGTACCATGCGAGATTACTGCTGCATAGGCCAGTCCCGTGTGGAATTACTGCTGGATAGGCCAGTCCCATGTGGGATTACTGCTGGATAGGCCAGTCCGGTCTGGGATTACTGCTGGATAGGTCAGTCCCGTGTGGCATTACTGCTGGATAGGCCAGTGCCATTTGGGATTACTGCTGGATAGGTCAGTCCTGTGTGAGATTACTGCTGGATAGGCCAGTCCCAAATGGGATTACTGCTGGATAGACCAGTTCGGTCTGGGATTACTGCTGGATAGTTGAGTTCCGTATGGGATTACTGCTGGATAGGTCAGTCTCGTGTGGCATTACTGCTGGATAGGCCAGTCCCGTGTGGGATTAGTGCGGGAGAGCTGTGACCTAGGAAAACACGAAACATGTCCACCAAGTTTTATAATCATCCCACGAAAGGTTCAACAAACTTTCCATGTAAATTTTTGCCCAACAAAAACCGTATCAATGGAAAGGTACATAGTCTAAACTGCAATAATTAGGACAAAAATTCATATTTAATGTCATATTTCTTAAATAGCACATGCACATCCTCGAATCACATTGAACTTGGGTAGCAAGTGTCAAACTCATCCAATGAAAGCGGACAGCTTCAGAAAACTTTCCATGAACAGGTGTACATGTATATACATGTACATTATTATTGGCAGATTACTTAGACAAAACCCTCAAAATTTGAACAAAAGTTAATATTTCATCTCCTAAATAGCACAGGTACATCTTCTAATCATAAGAAACATGTGTACCATTACCAAGTTTCATAATCATTCAATGACAGCTGGCAACTGCAGCAAACTGTGGTGTACAGATGTACATCAGCTAACGCAAAACTCATTCATTTGCCATAATTTGGAGAAAAACTAATATTTCATCTCAAAAATAGCACAGGTACATTCTCTAATCATAAGAAACATGTGTACCAAGTTTTGTTATCATCCAATGAGAGCTGACAACTGCAGCAAACTTACCATGTACATGTACATGTATACATATAGAGGCCTACATGTACAATTCACCTAAACAGAAAACTCATTCATTTGCCATAATTTGGAGAAAAATTAATATTTCTTCTCAAAAATAGCACAGGTACATCCTCTAATCATAAGAAACATGTGTACCAAGTTTCATAATCATCCAATGACAGCTGACAACTGCAACAAACTTTCTAAGTACAGATATACATGTGCACTTCAGCTAAACGCAAAACTGTAACATTGGAGCACCCCAGGGGTAGTACCCTCAGGTGGCATACCCACCCCCATATTTTTTTAATATTTTTTCTAGATTTTTTTTTAATTTGCTAAACCAAAAACCTTATCATTTCCAGGCAGGGGACACTGACGACATCCTCTTTCCCCCCTCACAATATCTCCCCTTTACTTTGCAAGGCGAGATAAAAATGTTCTAATAATGTGAATACACACTCAGTAATGTAAAATATAAATATTTGGTGCAATAAAACTCAAAACACAGGTCAAATGATTTTTCCTTGTAACGTTTATTGAAAATGTCCTAGGTGGCACTGCTGGTGTGGTTCTAGTCACATGACCATCCTGACCATATTTCATGGTTCTAGGTTTAGCAGAACCGGAGATCCAGCATAAGCTATATAGTCCAGCAGCCTCTCCCCTTAAGGACAATAAACTTTGTCCAATTGTAATATCCTTCAACACATAATATTAATAGTCTTACAGAACGTTACAGTACTGTTTTAAGGCTCATTGAAATTAACCTTCTGTTTTAGCATCATTGTTCATCTCATTGGCATGAAATGGAACGGAAAACAGCTGAACAAAAGCCGATGAGAATACAGATATTTTTCTTACAAACTGTCATGTTTACATACTTTAAAGTAAACAGAGAAAAGGAAAACTCATCAAAAGGTTAACTCCAATGAGCCAAAAAATAATAAGCTTTTGTTCAGTTCAATGTGACTCACCTGTGAATGTACAACTCTCTGTTGTTTGGTAGGTCATAGTTGATGACCAGGGAGACCTGTTGTACATCAATACCTCGGGCCCACACATCTGTCGTTATCAATACACGGCTGAAAAATAATATACATTACAAAGTTAAAGGGGAGTAAACACATATCTCTACTAAGTCCTACCAATTTGAAGGAGAATTTTTTGGGGGGGAGGGGGCGGTATAGATCTATTGGACTATATTATATTATTTTTGGGGAAAAAAAAAAAATTCCTTTCATTTCCCAGGGGATCCCTCATGCATAAATTTTTGTTTTCTGAATTCCTCCTTGAGTGAGCTTAAGAGTGGATATCTGATGATACAGGTATTTTGAGTGCTATAGTTGATATTCCTGGAGATTTTCTCTACCTTTCCCCAGATCTGAACTGTTTCATAATGGCCTCTCTTTCTTTCTGTGGCATGTCTCCGTGCATAGAAGAAACTGTGAAATTAGCTTCTCTCATCTTCTCTGTCAACCAGTCAACCTACATCAAACAGAATAAAACATTTGATTATTTTCAAGAAACATTCCATGCTTCGGGGATGAGACTGCATCAAGCAAAGAATATCTGAATTTTAAAACAGCTAAATATGTATCATTCTACTTCTTGTTAGATGGAATTGATTAAATATATTCAAATATTGAAAAGATTATTCAACTGTGTTGTGGTCTTAACATCCTATTTGAGGTTGAAATCTCTGGCATCGTTTAAACTGATTTGGAGACTAGTTAAGGAACTGACCAACTGACCTTCCTTTTGGTGTTACAGAAGATGACTGCCTGTGTGATTGTAAGAGTGTCGTATAGGTCACAGAGCGTGTCAAACTTCCACTCCTCTCGCTCAACTGCTACGAAAAACTGCTTGATTCCTTCTAGTGTCAACTCATCACTGTAACATAGAAGCATGTCATTTAGTAATAGGAAGCTGTGCATCTGAAAACCCCTCGGCTCTGGGCGCCAGCCATTCATAATGTATTCAATTTGAAGCAAGACTTCAGGAACACCAAGCAGTCAAGTGACAAATATACAGATTATGAAAAATTTTGCCATCAGAAATGGCCTCGAACGTTTCCGTCCAATCAGACAAACCGGTATTCATTACGTAAGTCTGTTGATGCATCGATGATGTATACCAAATTTTACATCGAGCATTTGAAAATTATTAGAGATAGAGATCATTAATGATTTCGCATAAATTAAAGATGGCTGCCCATCCTTCCCACCACTCAGAGAAACTGATGTGATTATTCATTGCAAGTCTCTTGATACATGGATGCTGTATACCAAGTTTCATATAGAACACTGAAATGATATCAAAGATATACATCATTAAAGATTTTGCATAAATTAAAGATGGCCACCAAGGTTTCCGCCCAATCAGAAATGCCAGAAGTGTCATTTATCGTAAGTCTATTGATGCATCGATGATATAAACCAAATTTTACATCGAGCACTCAAACAGTATCAGAAATAGAGATCATTAATGATTTCGCATAAATTAAAGATGGCCGCCCATCCTTCCTGCCACTCAGAGGAACTGATGTGGTTATACATTGCAGGTCTCTTGATACATCGATGCTGTATACCAAGTTTCGTATAGAACACTTGAATGATATCAGAGATATATATCATTAAAGATTTTGCATAAATTAAAGATGGCCGCCAAGGTTTTCACCGAATATGGGAAACTGGTTTGGTCATTCCTTTGAAGTTTCTTGATGCATCGATGATCTATACCAAGTTTCACACTGAACAGAGAAATGGTACCTAAGATACACAAGATTGATGATTTCGCATAAATTAAATATGGCTGCCAAAGTTTCCAACCAATCAGGTCCAGATTCAATAGGGTTCTGGGTCATGAGCATATGGATGTGCAGTGCAAGTTTGGTGTGCCTAGGGTAAGTCGTTCTAAAGATATCTTGGTAACAAGAAAACTGTGATGGTTTCGCATAAATTAAAGATGGCCGCCAAAGTTTCCAACCAATCAGGTCCAGATTCAATAGGGTTCTGGATCACGAGCATACGGATGTGCACTGCAAGTTTGGTGTGCCTAGGGTAAGTCGTTCTAAAGATATCTTGGTAACGAGAAAGGTGTGACGGACAGACGGACGGACGGACGTACATGACGACGACAATACCCTTCGGTCAAATTTTGGCCGAGGGGTAAAAAGCAAATTCCACAGTAAATAGCAATCCCAGAGTATATAACAATTTCGCAGTAAATACCAATCCCACTGTAAATACCAATCCCACAGTAAATACCAATCCCACTGTAAATACCAACCCAACAGTAAATACCAATCCCACTGTAAATACCAATCCCACAGTAAATACCAATCCCACTGTAAATACCAATCCCACAGTAAATACCAATCTCACAGTAAATACCAATCCCACTGTAAATACCAATCCCGCAGTGAATACCAATCCCATAATAAATCACAAATCCCTCAGTATGAAATACACCACACAAATCTCTTGCCACTTGGATCACAATCAAGACTGCCAATCTGTTCAGTACCACATTCAAGCGTAAACATTTCTATCCCAAGACAGTGATCATCTTACCAATTCTCACTGCCCTGGAAAAAAAAATTCTAACCTATATGCTACACCCATCATCAGTATCCGTATCAGAAAGTTCAAACATCAGTATCGGTCTACATATTGATGCACACAATCACCAACCATAAATTTCCCACACTGTAGGAAGCTTCAAATACTGTACCCGACTTAAAAGCACAATTGTATCCCAGCTCACTGTAATATGAAGGCTCAGTATAGCGTATATTATAGATCATCTGTTGTACATCACTAAACTAAGTCATCATTGCCTTCAGGAAGATTGATGAACAATGCTCAGACATGTGGGTCCATATTTAAGGCAATTCTTGTTCAGCTGCAGGGGTTTTTCTTGACAGTTTTTCATCGGGGTAACCCCGATGAAAAACAAATAAGAATTGAGTTTTGACGTTTTTTTGGAAATTGAGTTTTCCATGAAAAAATTGAGTATTTTATTTTTCGGACATTCGCGCGCCGTAGGCACGCGAAAAAATTGAGTTTCCTTCAATAAAATTGAGTTTCTGTAACGAAATGCAAAGATAATACAGCTCGCGAGAAGAAAGAAAAGACTGCACTCACGTGGCGGAAGAGCGATGTGTGCGTTGTTGTTGTTATACGCACAGCATACGTTTTGTTCCACTTTGCATTATGAGGGGAAACTGGGGTTGGCGATTTCCGACTCCGGGTATCAGGATGTGGTGTGGTCATGTGGTGTTTACCTTATCGATGACAGTTCCCGCCATGAATACCACAGACAGAAGAACTCCTCTCGTCTGAGACTGCGGTTGCGAACATATCGTTCCAGAGTTGATGTGAATGTACAGGTGAAATGTCAAGGATTGGGATTTAAAATGCTGAAAAACTGAACTTAGAAAAATAAAGAACTGAATAAAGATCTATGCATGGAGACATTCATACAGTTGACTCCTCGTCGATGATCAATAATAAACTCCAGTAAATGGGGAGAGTCAGACGCAGGCATTTGCACGTCGCTGAAAGTGAAAGTAGGCGGGATGATATATGTAGAGCTGCCAAATGTCAAGAAATGTAAAGTGTCTCCATGAATAGATTTTGTAATAGATTATGTAATCGAAAATGCGAGACAAGAACTTTGATTTTCACAACACGTCGGTTCGGTATTGCTGCGCAACAACAACAACACAATGTTGTAGAGGGGGTGAAAAAAAAACGTGATGGAGGGCGCATTTTATTTTCATTTTTCTGAAAGCCAACCAAAATGCTGGCCATACAACTGACATTTGAGATGCATACTGCAAACCTGTGTATGCATCAGCTGTTTTTAAGCACAGAAGAATTTTTCATCATTTAGATTTACATTGGAAGAAATATACATCTGAAACGCCCGTACACAATCTCTTTTTTTTTGGGGGTATTACAATTTTGTACATGCAGGTTTTTTTATGTGATGCGCGCTTGGATGATAAAGAATCATTTTTCTTTAGTGCAGTGATGTAAGTGGTCAAAAAACCTGAAAATACTATCCTAGCACTTTAGGCCGGGGTCCAGGGGCCGCCTAGAAGCTCTGGGGTCCTAGATGGCTGGAGATGCATTCGAGCCAATTTCTGGCAAATAAAATAAGGAAATATGATTGGCAAGCCACTACGTTTTTTGTGTTGTTTTTCAAGCAAAACCTGTTTCATAATACACCCTCATTCTGATTCTGAAATAAGCAAACTTATTTTGAAAATTAATTTCTGTAAATTTATTCAGAGACTCCTGTATGGAATGATGGAACATTTGGATCACACATTATGACATATCTAATGTCTAACCTGAGGTATTTCAGCCGATTTTGTTGCTGTAAATAATACAGGCAGTGTCTGGTTTGACAGTTTATTTTTGCGTCTTGACAGATGCTTTGCCGATTTTGCGTGAGCTTGTAAAGATTTTTTCCCTGAGCTGCCGTATCATTAAAAATGGTACATTCAGCCAAACCTGGCAAATTGAGTTTCCTTATGTAGTCTGAAAGGTGATCCCCGTGACAGTCTTTGTCCTCCAGCCATGACCAACGAAACTTATTTTTGATACTCTTATCCACCTCATTGACGTCTATGTCGGCACTGCGATGTAACACGCTCATGATTTTCACTTCGATTTTCACTCCGGCAAAAAAGGTGCAATTTTCACTTCAGACTGCCACGCAATATCCCATAATAGTTTCGGCTGCTAGCGATTTGAGCGCCAGTACTACAGGGGAGACAACTCTAGTTGTCTCCCGAGTTGTCTCCCGTATCACGTGGCGGACAAATCATTATAAAAATGGCGACTACGTCCGTTCTTCGCTACAGACGATCGGGATCCAATTTTGAGGATCAAAAATGGTAACAATACATACTTTATCAAGATCAGGTAAAAAATGCATTTTTGAACGCTCAAATATCGATTTAGTCGACATCAAGTATCACTTTCCTGGTAAAACCGGACGAGAATCTAAATTTCTATAAAAACGGATTTTTTTCCAAGTTTCAACAAAAAAACGGATTTCCGGCAAAAACCGGAAGACTTACATCACTGTTAGTGGGCCTCACTGGTGGTGGTTTGGTTGCGCTGGAATACCGAATCGATGTATTTATTTATAATCGAGAAGTAAATGCGGACCATTCAAAATACCAGAAAATATAAAGAAATTCCATTAGTCCCACCAAACCCCGGGAGTGGTTCGCTTGACACCAGCTCGGACTAAAACTACTGAATGATCGATTCTTCCTATTTCTAAGATGAAAAGGCACTAAAAATTGTGTTTTCGCACTTCATTCGATGAAAATTGGGAAAAATTGAGTTTTCATGCTTCATTCGATGAAAATCGGGAAAAATTGAGTTTTAGGCATTATTTAGCGCGCCAAAGGCGTGCGAAAAAAATTGAGTTTTATTGAATTCAGAAATTGAGTAGATGAAATTTTTTTGTCAAGAATAACCCCTGAGCTGTGTTTTCAGCCTGCCCATCCCCAGAGGTTAGTGTCTGCATAGTATGAGAATATGGGTGCCTGATGCTATAGTATACCAAGATAACTGTTGAAGGAACAACCACCCTTTTCCTTTATAATCGTCATCGCTCCAATCTGCCCCTACCATACAAACAGAAATGTTTGTCCCCTCTTCATATAGATATTAAACGAAAAGTTATCCCCCATTTATATGCTTAGTGGAGACCAAAAAATTACTGTTTTTTATCATTTATGGAAGCTTAAGATCATGGACCCAACCGGGCAATTACATCTCGGCGATATGGGGTGTCGTTTGGTTTAACATCACACTCAAGGTTATTTCACTCATATGGTGACCGCCAGTTTTAGACGTGGAGAAAGCCGGAGTACCCAGAGAGAACCACCACCCATCGGCAAGTAACTGGCAAACTTTCACACATGCACCAGCGGGGCACAAAGCCATGCGTTCAGTGGTGTGATGCTAGCGATCACCAGTGATAAATGGAGGCTCAGTATAGCGTATAATATGGATCATCTGTTGTACATCACTAAACTATGTCATCATTGCCTTCCGGAAGATTAGTTAACAATAGCCTAGTACATAATCATGGCATGAGACATTTCCTGTTACAAATGCGACCAATGAGAACACTGACCGTTTGACCAATATTCTGATAGGGTCCGTCATGAACTTGTTGGTCATCTCCAGGATTTCGTGGGGTAGTGTGGCAGATATTAGACAGACCTGTGTGGCTGGTGGCAGATATCTGTACACATCATATATCTGCTCCTTAAACCCTGTATGGAAAACACACAACAATTGGTGAACTGGTCAGGTCAGAGAGTTCATCGAAGAAATGCATGGAAATCCATGTTGATCAGTTTTGTAGATAGAATGGTGGAATTGCAAAATATCAGAAATCAAATGAAAACAATCATATCATTTGGAGCACAAATATTTTTCTTTCCATCACTACAACTGGACATCTCATTATTGGACAATATCTCCCAGAGGTTACCATATTTGAAAAGAATCAGAAGTTTGTTCAGGGGTGCTACAGCACATAGAAAATTGATATTCTATAACATATGTGTCTATAACAACTTGCTGAGTGTTATGGAGTGTTTTAGCACGGTTGTGTGGAATGTACATGTGTGAAATGTACAAATGTTCATTGGGAGATTCTATTTTACAAGGCAGGAGTGGAAGGGGGTCGTCTGCTTCATACAATCTAATAAACACACAAATAAATTACAAGATGGAATTTGTTTCTCAAGTTTAAGTGCTGTTTTCATAGTGAAGTTGATCAACAAAGCGACAAAAATAGACCTAAATCCAAGTATGTTCCAGAGAGCCTCAGCTGACAGAATAACTCTCCATCTGAGAGACCACATAAACTCGTCCACTGACATTGGCATGATGCCAACCAAGATGGGAGCATCGTGCCAACATCAGTGGTGGTTGTCAAAGTTTAAAATATGTTTTTACCTTTCATTAAAATCTTTGTTGATAATCAAGTTGAGTAGTGCAATAGTAGAAATAATGTTTTCATAGGCGTGCTAAATGGTTATTTTACACACAGTTATTGTGGGAAAGTTTATAAATTTCTCACACTGACCGTGTGAAAAATAACCATTTAGCACACCTATGAAAACATTATTTCTTAATTCATGACCAAGTGCAGCCATTTTTCATGATTGTTGTGGTACGAGCTACGGTAAGTTCCCTAAAATTCGAAAACGGGCATTTTTCGCCAAGTCACGTGACACTGTTCCCTAAGTAATCGAAAACGGCCCATTCGCGAAAAACCGCGGTCCTAACTATTCGAAAATCCCCCATTTATCATGGTCGCGAGATTTATAATATTATGTAGTTGTGCGATGGAAAAACTTCCAGATCAACGAGTTTCCTTAGAATTAGTATTTGATAACTTATTGAGCATTTTGAACATAACCAATTGTAACAACTAAGTTGATTTTCATTGTCTCAAACGAAATGTATCCAATGTTTAAACTGCGATTTCTCATGGTCATTAAATTGGGAATATTGCCGGTTTACGGGGACGTGCGATATTAAACATTGCCGATTGAAGAGAGCATACATTCGATATTATACTGAAAATATCAAAATGAAGAACTGGAAGTTACGTTTCATTCGGTCTTAAAAAAATATAATGCTGAAGTTTCACCGGACATTTGAACCACAGATTTTCTTAGTCGCGGGGTAGAGATTTACGATCAACCCCAACCCCAAGTTGCATTAATTTTGGCGACTGTATGCCATGTGCGCCTCAACCAACAAGAGCCCAAGGGGCTTCAATATACGCCCGTATATCTGGAATTATATTGGTCCAAATTTCAAGTTTGTTTAATAGCCTTGATTCCAATTGGTAGCTAGCACACCAGAGAAAGGTCTACAATTTTGTGCTTCTGAGAATGTAACATATATCACATCTTATACTTGATTCAGTTTTGGGTGACTGTGACCTTGACCTTTGATCGATTGATGTATGGCTCCTCTTTGCCATGCGAGTAAGGTATACTCAAAGTTTGGTACCAATCCATACCTTGAAACTAGAGTTATCGCATGGACAACAAATGTTAATGGATGAATGGATAGAACGCAACATCGCATTGCATGACCTCGTCTTCGACAGGCATACGAAAATGTGACTTGTAATGAATTCCTGATTTTGAGGTCACAGTCACATTGACCTTTGACCTTGACCTAAATTTTGGTACAGGACACATCGTCTTCCCTCAATGTATCAATGGACACACAAAAAATCATGATTTTTATAAATCTCATGATTTTGGGGGTCAGTGACCTTGACGTTCGGCCTTGACCTACATGTCCCCCTAATGTATCCACTGACACCAAAAAAAAAAATACTTTTCAAAGATTTCTTGATTCTGAAGTCACAGTGACCTTGACTATTGACCTTGACCTAAATTTTGGTACATGATAAACCGTCTCCCCATAATTTCTCAATGGACACAAAAATCATGATTTTTAACAATTCCACGATTTTGGGGTCACAGTGACCTTGACCTTTGACCGTGACCTACATTTTGGTAGGTGACACATTGTGTCCCCCTAATGTATCTACTGGCACAAAAAAATGTTATTTCTAATAATTTCCTGATTTTGGGGTCACACTGACCTTTAACCGTGACCTATTTTTTGGTATGCGACACTTCATTTCCTCCTATTGAATCCACTCACAAAAAATTAGAAATTTTTAATGATTTCCTGATTTTTCTGTCACACTGACCTTTGACCTCTGACCTCGACCTACATTTGGTATGCAACACATCGTTCCCCCCTAGGGCATCCACTCACCAAAAATTAGAACTGTAGATAGAAAACTGTCAACGATCAATGATTTCCTGATTTTAGGCAACAGTGACCTTTGACCTCTGACCTCAACCTTAATTTTGGTACGCGACACATCGTCTTCACCTAGCGTATCCACTCACAAAAATTTGCAACTGTGGATAGAAAACGTTCACAGATGTAGACCGGACACGAACACTTCAGTGATTTCCTGTTTTTTTAGGCCAGTGACCTTTGACCTCTGACCTCGACCTTCATCTTGGTATGCGACACATCGTCTCCCCATAGGGTATCCACTCACCAAAAATTAGAACTGTAGACAGAAAACTGTCCCAGATGTAGACCGGACACGGCGGACGGATAGACGGACACACGGACGGAAACCACCATCACATAATACGTCCGCCTGTTTGGGTCCGACTTCGGAATTTTTTTTCCTAAGACACGAATGTTGAGATTCCCAGCTATGATACTGAAAACATATTTTGTACTGTTCAGACAAAAATAATTTAGAAACGTATCATTTCCAACGAACGCGGCGATTCAGAATATTTTACGGTCGTGGAATTCGCGGTGATGCATATACCGAAAGAAGTTTGCGCTCTTGTATTCAACTTTTCAGGAGCAAGCAATAGTACAGACTTATTGTCTTCAATCACCCCTGGATAAAATAGAAACGATGATATTATTCAGAGAATTATCATGAAAGGAAAGCTGTGACGTGCAGGATTAACCGTGAAAAATAGCTGCATCGGAATCTTCATATCCGTAAAAAGCGTGAAACGGCGTCATTGTGCACGGTTCCTTAAAAGTTTATAAAAGTGCATAATTTTTATATTGAAAATTAAAGGCCTTGAAAGTGCTTGAAAATTAGAAGTTTTGAGTGAGTTTTTTTTTTACACTATTAGTGAAGATATTACGGTACTTCTGACTTGATTATTGACACAAAAGTTGAATGTCGGAAGAGACGTTTACGTATTAAAGATAGCCGAGATCATAGGCGGTAGTTTGATAGCAACTGAAGCGGAGGTCGGAATAGTGGGTTGAGATTAAAAGTTAAAAAAATAAAAAGATGGAATAAACTAATAGGTTTTCTGTCTACTTATTCTCTAAATTATGCTGTCTGAAATGTGAATTAATTTTGCTGAACCCATGAGGTAATATTAGATAAAAACACGGTTGTACATTTGGCTGTTTCGTCATCATCATCTATCGATTTGTCTTTCGTCAGAAATATTCCAGAATACATTTATATCTGAAACAGATTGAACCAATTTTTTTAAATTTTTCATGAGAGTCGTGATCTCACTGTTACGAAGGCATAATATATTGATGTTGTGTTGGCTGAATATATTATGAAGCGGGAACCGTGTACAAGCGAAAGTTTGACCCACGTGCCATGCTATCCAAGTATTGATCATGTGATGTTATTGCAACTCCGTATGGCGGGAAAATGTACAACCAACACGTGGCATGTTGAAACTTTCATTCTTCCATGTCTACAGACCCCCACCTAATTCTATGAAAGTATTTTCATACATTTGTTAATAAAGGATCGGAGGGATACAGTGAATTGTTAGAATGGGCAAGCAATTCATGTCTTTCGTTTAGCCGCTATTCATGGCGGGATGAGCTCGTTCCAGCTGGGAAGATTGTATATCGTCTCCGACGAGTTGGCCCTGATATGGGTCTTCAGATAGTGTCGGGCGCTTGCTTAAGGGGGGGGGTTTGTACAATATTTTAATTCTTACAAAAATGAAGTTATCTCGAAGATTTTTATATATATTAGATATATCATCTAAAGTATTTGAAAAAACAGCATTTTCACAAAGGTATATATATCGGTTGCCATGGTAACGGCAGCCATCTTGGATTTTGGTGCTTAACTTAGGAACGCATTATATGCCCAGGTAAAAGAGCTGACTTCATCAAACTTGCAGGGTATTTCTGCTATGTGTCCCTTTGTGCAAATAAGAAGTTTCAAGCAAAAATACCCGTTGGATAAAAAATTTGAGCTGTTTTACTGATTTAAACTAAATACGGCACTAAAAAGGCATATGTTTTTTTAGTGTAAATCAGTAAAACGGCTTAAATTTTGTTTCCAATGGTTAGTTTTGCTTGAAACTTCTTATTTGCACAAAGGAACACACCACAGAGATACCCTGCAAGTTTGATGAAGTTTGCTCTTTTACTTTAGCGTATTATGCGTTCCTAATTTAGCGCCAAAATCCAAGATGGCCGCCGTTACCATGGAAACCGATATATATATCTTTGTGCAAATGATGTTTTTTCAAATAATTTTGATCATGTATCCAACATATATAAGAATCTTTGAGATATCCTCATTTTTGGAAGTATCAAAATATTGTACTTACCCTCCCCTTAATTTGCTGTTCGTTTCATTGACATAAACAGTTTGAAAAGCCCTTCCACAATATTTCCCTATGAAGAGCAATCAAGAAATTATTAGGTTTGATTTTCAATCTGAAAATGACGTAATCTGTGTTTCTTCATTAGATCGTTATACATTTTCACGTAAACATCATTGGCATCACTGGGATAGTTGTGCCTAGTCTTCTCGGCCGTGAAAAAAATTCTGCAAGACTTCAAGCATGTCCTGAAGGGAAAATATCAGAATGTCTAAGTCACAGAATATGCCCTTGTCCCGTATGTACTAATACAAGGATATACGCGAATTTGTGATTTTAAATTGGCCGGGCGTCCGATGAAACTAATCTCTTGATTGTCAGCCGATCATTGCAGTCAATTATTCGAACCTAATTTAATGGTTAAAGAGCAGAAAGAATGCTTTATTTATCCTTTGATCAATTGCGAATTATTGCCTGGCAAATCTAAACGCACAACAAACATTTCCTGGGTTTTGCTTCGGGGTTTCCCCTCGACCACACGTGTTCGTACCACTGAACTTCGCCGAAGTAAATTAAGCTTCATTCTACACGCAAAGTATAGTGAATGTCTCGTGGTTGTCGATCTTATATCATTCAAGAGTGCTGTCTGGTGTAAATATCACAAAGTTAAAGAAACACCACAGTCGACGTATTGTGACCTTTCATTGTCGAACGGTATGGGCATTTAATATGGGGACTCTAATTTACGAAAACGTCCGTTTTTCTGAACTGACCTGCACAAACTATTCGGAAGTGGTCAGTTTTTCACGACTGCGATATTCACTTCCGGTCACGAATACTTAGGGAACTTACCGTAATGTGAGAAATCAATTCGGCTGCAGGCCCACGAAAACTGGCCAAAAATATTTCAGTGTGTCGCTTGTGTATATCAATAGATACCATTTCACACAAAGATATGCGTAGAAAATTCATGACTATTTGTTTTATTTATGATTATTCAGATTTTTTTATGACTGTAGCAACCCAGTTTGGTAGTCCGTTGAACCTCCTGGAAAATTCATGTTCACATGAAATTATTTTTATTAATATGAAAACTACCAGTCATCCTGCTCGAATTCATTTTGGAGCGCCAATACTGCACTATCAACAAACCATACCTTTATTCAACATTTCATCTGCTTCATCCAGAATTAACAATTTGATTGACCTGGTTCTCAGGTTACGTCGCCTGATCATGTCTGCGGGGGAAAAACAATTTTAACATCCATTTAACAGGAATGAAATTGAGTTTGAAAAAAAAAATAATAATAAAAAAATTCTACAGGGGTCAATTGAGAAAATTCCCAGTGAGCACAATTATATCAAATGTTATGCCCTTACATTTTAGCAATGTACTGTTTTATTCTAAGAGAACTATAACAGAACCAGATAAGAGGTATTCTTGTAGCTAGAATGAAACTTTTCTCTCATTCTTGTCAGTATTAATGCCTGCTGGACAGTCCGGTTTCTGTAAAAAACCTCACCAAATACTCTGCCTGGGGTTCCAGAGACCACGTGTTGACCATAGTCCAACTTCCTGATGTCCTCACCGATGTTCGTCCCCCCGATACAGGCATGGCATTGGACGTTCATGTAATCTCCCAGTGCAAGGATAACCTGATGGGTCAAGAGAAATATATCAGTTACTACAACGAGCATGTGCATTTTGAGTTGAAAAGGATAGCTCTAATGCTTCAACAGATGTTCCAACAGCACTGAGTTGATTCTTTGACATTGGGAAAATAGGTAAAGGTCAGTCAAATTGAATGCAGATTTGGTCAATGACCAGATCACACATCTGTGGTATGAATTTAGAAAGGCTAGCTTAATTCTTGTAAAAATAGCATGATAAAGTACCAAATATTAAACATTTATAAACAACGTTGGTATTTATTATCAAATCAAACCTGCTATTGCTATGCCTATATCCTCCTTAAAGGGAATCCCCAGCGGGTTTTATTTTGGCCTAAAAATGCTTGAAAGTCACAGTTAATACTTCACAGTAATGGAGAAAAAAATTGCAGATATTTTTCTGACCATTACATGCGTAATATGGGATCAAAGTTGGCCATTCTCATAATCCACATTCTGGCTGATGACGTCACGGCAGGAACCGGTTTGACATGTTTGAAGTTAAAATGGCGGATCACAGGCAAAACGAAAGCAGCTCGAGCTCAGATTCAGACGGCGATTATAGCTTCGATAGCTACTCCGATGGAAATATTTTTGACACAGAAGAAGGATCAGATGTGGAAGCAAGCAACTATGTCGAAAACAATACAGGAACAGGAATTGTACCTTATCAATTCGAGCCTGTTGGCGAGTCAACGTCGGACACCAACACGCAATCGGAGATGAACACCAAGGATTTTATTTTTTTATTTTTAATTTAATAACTTATTTACATTGTGTTTCCTTTTCATTGTCTATCGTACATAAACAATAATTAACATCAGCAACAACAACAACTTCAAAATTGATTGGTATTTTCATTACCACCAGCTATATAATTTTTTCAATAATTTGAGACATATATTACGGTATATGATTTAAAATTCAAAATAATATTCACCCGAGATCTATTCCGCTTTGTAACTGCAAATCTTTCTTTTTTTTTGGCGTAGATGTAGCCAATCTCGTGAAGCTGAAGTCTGATATATTAATATCCTTCTCGTCGAACTCGCTCATGAATCTGCTTCGGTTTTCTGCTCGGAGCATCGACGAATTCGCTAAGGCGAGGAGACCGTGGGCAGCAAACGTCTGCCCGGAGACGGCAGTCGAGGTGGGCATATAGGCCGGCGCTGTTCCGTGTCCGTCATCAACGGCCGAAGGCGAAGTCGTGAGTCCAGGCCGAATCGAATTTGGAGCAGTTTAATTCTCCTTATTTCCTCTGCCTCTTCTATTCAGTGGCTTGATGGTTGGTATGGTATGGCTGTGGCTTTTAACTTTGGAACGTATCCAAGCTCGATAGCGATGCTGCTCAGCTCTTCAAATGCGACCTCCCGATCAAAGTGTGCAGAGCAGATTGTGGTGTACTTCGCGGGCCCGGTCGTCCATGCTCTCGTAGTCTTCACAAACTTCGTCCAAGTTCTACCTATCTTTTGGCCACTGGTGGAGACTCACACCACAAGCTGTAGTGTTACTACACCCTCCCAAGACACACCGTCATGGCATTTTGAATAAAAAAGCTTTCTAGAGGACTTAAAATTAACAGATTTGGAGAGCCGTAAAATGGCGATATGTAGGCTAAGAGATGCAGAAATCAAGATGGCCACTCGACTTGTTCCTGCCGTGACGTCACTGCTGAAGTTGTCTGAAGAGCGCTTGCCGGTTTTCAAACAGCCATAACTCGACAACAGAGTGGACTATTTTAATGAAACTAGTATCAACGTTCACAGATCTTTTTTCTTATTTCTTTTAAATTTTTGCCATGTGATCTCTAGGGAATCCCTTTAAGAGATCCTATTGCAGAATAAAAGTTATCTCCCCTTAGGGAGCTCAGTCGTCTTACTCTGCGCATGTGCCTCCATGAATACTTTCTACTGCAGCCTGTAGGTGTGTCTTGTGCAAGGCTGTAGAGTGGAGAATGGACTGGGCAATCAAAGCAATAGAGATTTGATTTGATAATAAATACCAACATTGTTTTTTAATGTTTAATATTTATTGCTCAAAACTACACCTGCTATTGCTATGCCACACTACCAACAGATGGAGGTAGGGACCTCGGCCTTGTTGTTGTTCCTGAATTCATGCAGAGTAACAGCTGAGATGATCGTGGACGTGGCATACAATATTAACCCAGAGGTTTTTCTAGCGGTTTTTTCTATTGAGTTTTTTCCCACAACATACCAGTTGATAGGTTGTTTCGCATGACCCGCCCGCATCAATATTTTGGAGATAATTAATGCCGCATGTATCTTAATTATCAGTAATTATTGGTCGTAAAAGAAATAAGTAAGCAAATCTAATTAAATGAATGAACCGTCACAGCGCGAGTCAGCGCGAAGGCGACTGAAGAGCCGCCATCTTGGTTCACATTCTTGGGGAAAGCCCTATTTCAAAACGAGGCACAGTCCTTTTCTAGCGAGGATTCCCCAGGGTTCATACACTTACACTAAAACAAAATTCCAGGAGTTTTCCAGGAATTTTCCAGGTCAATAATTTCAAATTTCCAGGTATCATTTTATTGCAATTCCAGGAGTTTCCAGGACTTTTTCACGGGTTATTCAAGCATGGTTTTGAAACTACTACGTAAGATCATGTTCCTTTATAAAACACTTTCGTTAAAGAAATCTCGAATGGTGAATCCAGTTGCTGATTTTCTCTGTTCAAGTAACTGTTTGTGTTTAACACCCTTGGCGTGACTACGAATGGCAGGCTCCCCCATATTGGAAATATCAAACGTTTTTTGACAAACTTTACACCTCGCGTTGGACTTATCTGCACCCCGTTCCAACCAGGCGGTGTAATTTGGTTGACTGAGCCAGCGCTCGTTGAAGACACATTTTCCAGGTCAAGGTTCAAAAGTTCACCGAAGCGTGTCAACATTGACGGTAAACAAATTCTGAGCGGGAATTCTAGCAAAAGTGATTGAAGACCACTTTACGGCGAGTACAACTCTTAACCATTGATGTCGCAAACGAACTCAGTGAGTAGTCTCCCTTTATTCAGTTTCCCTTTACGGCAAGTCGCGCACCTGTCACGACAATGAATGTTCGACGACCGGTCACCCAACATGAACAATGATAGTTTCGATTGATTTGATTACAGTTTACGGAGTTTCAACGTATATCATAACATTTGACCAGGCAAAAACGTTCGATTCGTGTGATTTGATTAAAATTAAGGAGTTTCCAGGACTATCACTTTATTTTTTAGGACATTCCAGGACTTTCCAACACTAGAATTAAATTCCAGGAGTTTTAAGTAGTTTCCAGGAGCCGTGCGAACCCTGATTCCCTCGTGTCAAGCACGTTGCAGTAAAGTTTTAACTCCGGCACTTTTGACGGTCGCGTACCAAAGCCATCGTGGTTTTAGTTTATGGATCAGTTGTTTCCTCATCAACCAATTCATTTAACCTTCCATTTATCTGATGAAATGCTTTTGAGTGAAGTGGTCAAGCGCTTCACGTCTTCACTCCCGACAACAACAACGACAACACAGACTGTCGACGAATACTCGTAGCTTGAGGACGACGGACATACAAAATTCGTCGCCGTGGACAGAGAATCCCTATCTTCAGTCAGTGTAAAAGAAATAAAAGAAGATTTCAATAAGAGGGGACTCCTGACGTTGAAAATTCGGGTAATAAATTCTGCAGTTATCTTTAATATTGGTCACAAGTAAGAGTTTTTTCCCTTGATTTCTGTTTACACAGTGTGTGTGCATTTGAGTTTTACTGTCTACCATAATTATATACATAATGTTTCAATTAAAGTAAAGCAATCTTAAAATGTCTCTTTAGAGAATAATTATTTCATAAATATTTTTTTCTGGCGATATTTATGAGAGTATTTCAGAGTGTATAAATCTGTAAAACAGGAATGTTGCCAGGTTATATATTCGATCACAATCTTCTCTGTTAACGGTAAAAAATTTAGCTTCAATAATTAATAATTATAGCATCTAGCAGGTATGTTTTAGCATGAGGTCATGCTAAATAACCTATTAACTGACAACAGCCGTACTGTGGTTTGGTGTGGTTGTACCGGAGTGCACAAAACATGCATGTAACAAGTGAACGGCTGACTATCTTAGGCCGAAGTTTATATCTTGATCGACAATGCAGCAGCAGTTCTATATGTTGTTGTTGCTCTAAGAAGACACGTCGTGCTAAGGTCGCCTTCAATTGTTGGATGATACACGGCACCCTGTCATGGTTTGGGCCAATGAGTTATCTCGTAACACCGAGTTATTTTAGCAATGTTGTTGTAGACTGTGATATAATTCATGTAAATAGAATTGTCAGTATTTGTTGGTCTCTGAAGAAGTGTCGTAAACATATGACCAAACATATGACCAACCTCAGTTCTGTAATTGGTGCGATGAAAAAGTTGGAAAAATTGAGTTTCATAATTTTTTTGATGAAAAAGGCAAAAATATTGAGTTTTGTAGAATTTCTTTACGGCGCGCAAAAAAATTGAGTTTTCAAAATTTTGAAATTGAGTTTATGAACAATTTTGGGCTAGAATAACCCCTGTAACCGTTGAGAGAACCCGGGCCGTTGGCGCTGTGGGTACTCATGGGGTAAGCTAGTAAAACGGAAAAAGGGTCATGTACATACCAGGTGACTTTCGAATACTAGGTGACCATCTTATACCACTGTAATCACCGTCTTACTCCAACTCTCTGTAGTCCCTTGCCACCGACACGAATATACCTAAAATAATACTCACCGATGTGTCAGGTCTTGATAGCTGTCTTGTAAGTTGGCTGCTGGCTGACTTGCTGCGGTGATCATGTAAGTTGGCTGGCTGGCGGACTTGCTGCAGCGATCGGTGCTACCCCTCCCCCTCCCCCCCTCCCTTTGTTTGGAAAAACTACTGGACCACATGCTGGGCAGCCACCAGCGGCCCTAGCGTGGTCACTCTATCTGACTATACTTACATGTCTCTCAGATAGTAGTCGGTAAAAGTCGAATTGGCACTCCAAGTACAGGATTGGACAAGGTCATCCATGGATAAGTTCTACCACAATGGCCATGATGTAGTGATGGCTCGTATTTCATGGGAAAATGCATGGGTAAAATCTTCTATAATGGCCATGATGTAGCGATGGCTCGTAAGGGAAGATGCAGAGGCCAGAAGTGGGGGAGCGTCGAGGGCGAGTAGATATGTCCATTTAATGGTCTTCTTCAACCAAGAGGCCACCGTATTCTTGATGACGTCACGAGTAGCAGCTGGATGAAGAGAGAAAAGCAACAGTCGGCGAAAACCCCGAACTGGGTCGGTACAGGTGAGGTAGTGACGTATTGCTCATACAGGACATAATAGGAATCAAGGACATAATAGGACATCAAGGCCATGAACGAAATCTGTAAATGCAAAACGCTGTCTAAAGCTAACCGGTACCCCTCAAAGGTGCTGATTTGAAACTTTCTATCTCAGTGTAGGTGAAGGAAGAAGTCCGCTACAATGGGAAGAGAGGCAGCATCGGGATCGATGTCTCGGCCTCGACACCAGGAGACGAAGTACATGTATGTCCACTTAGATTGATAGAGCTGTAATGTGGAAGATCGGTTGGCGGAAACCATCATCTCTGCAACTTCTGCTGAAAAAATCCTGGTCTGTGAGTGCACCTTGAATAGTCTGCAGACGTGTAAGTTGCGCCACTGGGAGTTGTGGGCTATCCCGTGAGGATGACGCAACAGGCTGGGCCAAGCTGGTAGGCAGCATGGTGGAGCGGTGAGAAGAGGTTACCAGAGCCGGAAACCACGGTCAACGAGGCCACCAACGGAATAACGAGCAGGATGATGCAGTCGTGCTGAGCAATCTTTAGTAGAACTTCCTGAAGCAGGGCAAATGATGCAGAAGACAAACGACGATCAGGCTTTGAAACATCGCCGAGGCCCCGATGAAAAGACGTAGATGCAAAAAGTAGACAGACAACAGACGATCAAGTGGATGACATGGTTGTCATACGTAGATCGAAGGTAAAGATCAGCAAGCAGAAACCTGAGGCAGTGACCGAGAAACGACGTCATGAAGATCTTGAATGACGACGAGATATCGGGAACGGCATAGAACGTCGGGGAATGAAGGAATGAATGGAGAAGTTATGGTCTTGGAGAGCAGTCGCGCAGCCAAGAAAAATACCTCATTAATTTCACCATTTGAATTGACCAATCTAATGTTTCTATACAAGAAGATAACTGGTGTTTTTCAATAAAATCCATGAAAACAATGTTCAATCCTGAATCACCATCAAATTTGAGGTCAAATTCTTATCAGTCCTCAAAAGTATTAGATCAATTGATCATACAGTTAATAATGGTAATCAAATTCATGAGGATCAAAAAATGCCGTAGCCCAAAAAGATGATTTGGACGAAGCAGTCGTAGAAGAAGGACGGGCTAAGATCGTTGAAGAGAAGTCGAAGCCCGTTGTAGCAGAGTACTAGGCTGTGGATGAACAACAGCAGTAGTCGATAGAATGGAAGAAGCCGGAGCCCATAGTGTCGATTGGTGTAGGCTCCGGCGATGGTAACTCTGGAAGTTGAAGTAGAACGCCACCTGGAGACTGTCTTTTGCTGTCCCAAGCAGTGGCGGAAGATTGGGTAACTCCAGACTCTCGACTCTATCCATTCGGTCACACCGTACTCTCACTCTGATGGTCTTCCCGGGGAAATAAACTCACACCAGAGCTAATCATAATTTCTCAAGAAGAAATTAATTTAATGCTCAACTTAATTTCAATTGTAGGTCTAATTCAGTATTCTTACGGGAAATTTTGGCTGTGAAAAGTAAATATTACATCTATTAAAAAATGCAATATTTACTTGCAGAATTGTGTTCCAAAGTATACGGTAATTTCCCTAATAATTCACTTTCCAAATTTAATTCGAAAACGGCCGATTTTTCCACTGTCGTGATTTTCTCCATCCTAATAAAACGAAAACGGGAGCATTTTTAATATCCCCGTGAAACAATAAATTCGAACACTCCCGTTTTCGTCGCCGAGTTCGTGCCGCTGAAAGTTAAGTGATTTTTTTTTTGATTTTTTGTTATATGTCCCATTTTCTTTAATAAACAGATGATATGGTAGGACAAAGATATAAATGTTTCCCTCTGTTTGTCCTTGTCAGGGCTTCGGCGTAATAGTTAGTATGTACACAACTGCTTTGTCGAGGGAGCCATTATTTCATTTCTTCAGACCTGCATAACGTGCCCCATACATCTTGACTGCAGCACGGGATCAGTTGAGTATTTCATTTGAGCTACGGGGAGATGTCAATAGACATTGATGTTGGTGTTTTATTCACTCGCCAATCCAGAACAACGTTTCCATGTAACGGACTTGTTTCCAACAACATGATAATCCATTGTTAGTTTGAAAAAAGAAAAGAGAGAAACAAAAAAAACTTATGCAGAGTACCCTCGTCTCGACCATCTGCGTGAACGAAACGATCATTGGTGTGTCGATTACGCAAATCCGAAATGGCCAGAATGAAAAGTCGGTCAGATGAACGAAAGTTCCAACGACTTCTCTGCAAACTTTTAACCAAAATACTGAGCTGGTGTAACTTGACTACAATTGTTTTGGAAGCGACACCAAAGTCAAAACGCACATGTCGTGCTTTTAGGCGTATCACCTCTTTGCTCTGGAATGGGACAAGCCATTTCAACTCTTGACCTTGCAAATTCCCGCCAAGTTTGTTTCATAAAATTTGTTCACGTTAAGTTTTACTATGATGATTTCATTGGCTGAGAACAGTCAGTGGGTCGCAAATTACCTTTTCTGGGGCGAGCACATGATCTTATTGTGTCACACAAAATAGACTCGTCTGATATTACATCAGACCACGTGCGGTCTGTAAATAGACTAGGATTTCCCCATGTCCATTTTTCGTCGGCATTATTCTCTGTCATTATTTCCTGTACATTTTCGGCCTGCTCGGATTTCGCTGCCTGATAAACTAAACACAAAATTACTTTGGCGACTAAACACTTCATGTAACAAAAATTCACTCGCCACTTTGGCGATTTACTCTATTTTTAATCGACACATTGAGCAAGTAACTGAACAATTCAGTCGCCAGTTGTCATTTTTTAGTCGCCTTTGGCGAGTTGTCGACTGGGTTTCGTGAGCCCTGGGTCCCAGAGTCTTTTAAATGAACTATGATAGAGATATCAAACATAATACACGGTTATCAAGATCACAACGATCCCGGTGAAGCGGTCCGCCATTTTGGATCTTCCGTGAAAATCAGCGTAACATATAATTCGAACTTAAGCGTTTTTCTGGAATTAGCGCGACAAATAATTCGAAAGTAGGCAATTTTTGGAGTTGCGAGTTTCATCACTGCATCGTGAATTATTAGGGAAATTACCGTATGCACAATTTCTTAATAAAAATCTCTTGTTCTCTTGCTTAATCAAAAGATATGAACGAATAAAGTGATAACACTTGATTACATAAAGAGAGTAATTTGGTAGGCACATTCAACTGTAAGCACAGTGCGCACGCAAGGTGCAGTGCATGGCCCCAACCTGCGCGTGACGTCGAGGGCAAAACAACAACAATAACGAAAGTGAATGGCAGAGTGTCCTCTACGTGTTCTCTTTCTTGATCAAAAGATATCAACGAATAAACAGATAACAATTGATTTATCAAGAGAGTAATTTTGGTAAGGCACATTCAACTGTATGCATAGTGCGTACGCTACCATAAGTGAATGGCCCAGAAACATGCGTGAAGTCGAGGGCAAAACAACAACAACAACGAAAGTGAATGGCAGAGAAACCTCTGATTGCCATTCTGTTATCGTTTAAAAATTAGCAAGAATACTTCCCAACAGAAATCTTGTAGTCCTGAGACGATGTTCTCGTTGTAAAACGTAAATCCTGGGCCTAACTCTGCCCGGTAGCACCATCCCAGTAAAACACTCCAAACAGATGACCTGCCGACAACAAAGATGTCCACAGCCCCGCTCCATGCGTGATGTCGAGGGCTGCACGTGGTCGAACGGGAATTCAAAATACACCAAGAAAGCGGACTAGGAACGGCAACATTTGGAATATTCAGGGAATGTTTGATTAGACATTAGTCCAATAAAAATCTGCTAGTAGTTAGCTTCAGAAAATAACCCTAGGTTACGTCTAAAACTAGAATTTAACAGGCTGGCAGATGCAGGAAGAAAGAGGAAGTATTCATGGAGGTACATGCGCAGAGTAACACGGCTGAGCTTCCTAAGGGGAGATAACTTTTATTCTGCAATAGGATCTCTTAAGGAGGATATAGGCATAGCAATAGCAGGTGTAGATTTGAGCAATAAATAGATACTTTAATAATGTGAAATTTGACCTAGAAAAAATAGGTCAAAGTCAGGCAATTTCAATAGGTTTCTGATCCATCGACAGCTGCAACTGTTGTATGAATTTTGAGAGCCTAGATATCACCTTCAAGAGATATCGTGCATGGGCATCGCCAGGATTTCCGAAGAGGGTATCATTTCCTATGCCGCCGACAATATCACTTCACTCAAACTTGGCGGATGCAGGCCTTGCGTTTCGACGGGTATCCGGGTATCCGATACTCGTGGAGATACCCGTTCATTCGCTTCACGGGAATCTGTTTGGATACCCGTAAAATAATGTCTGAGGAAAATTTTGTCTATCAAAAAAACCATATTCGGCTTTAATAAACGATAGTTTACCTAGAAATCATCGACCGCAGGCTTCACAAATGGCGGAAGTTCATATTTTTACGACGTCTAAGTGGGCGACGAATTATGGCAGCTGCGTGCATTCTCTTGTACTGGGCGATTTTCGTCATATCATCTGTAGCTACGGGCATTTACACAAACAACCGTGCATAGGAGAATGCAATTGCAGAAACTATCGTGTTATGGTCGATGTTTACGAACGGTAAACATGGAGGACACGAGAGGGCTTAATTCCAATCTGCTTGAAAATGTCGAAAGGAAAGACAATATCTGTACAGGCTTACAACGGATGGCCAGATAATGTAAAGGATGGTTTTGTCTTCATACAGAACGACGAAAACACGAAATTAACTCATTATAATCCCTGAAGTTAGTGCTGTGGTGAACTTCTTAAATGTGTGTTCATTGGAATTGTTCGTAATTTCTTGACTTACATCACTCAATTTTAAGTTCATATTGTGTGTTTGTTCAATTCATCAACATATTTAAGTTATATGCTAGGTGTCATGAAGATGGTATTACTATATATGCAGCACTTAAGTATAAACATTCGTAATGAATGAAGTCGGAAGCTGAGCTGGTGACCCGTGACATTCATAGTGAGAGACAGAGCTATTTTTTAGTCCATAATGAGTATTAATCAAGGTCCATAACCTTAAATCGAAAATTTTCAAGTGACTCCAAATTACAGCTCCAAATTAAATTAATTCAAGGAGACAATCCTTGACACAATTTCATAAATCATGCTGCATGTTATTGTGGTTGCTCAAGAGAAAGTTTATCCACTCATCCTATCACAGTAAAATTGACAGTTGATTGAACGGTCAAATATCAGCTCAGTGAATCGAATGGCTACACAGCGGTGGGGAACAACATGATGTGAGAATCAATTATCCTATTAACAACAGTAAACATGAAAAGAGTACATAAATGTTTATTCCACTTTAATCTCCACACTTCAATTTTTCGTCACTTCAGTGGATACTGGTAGATACCCGTAAACTGAAATTGCGGGTATCCGTTTGGATACCCGTGAATTTCGACGAAAAGCAAGGCCTGGGATGGTAAAAAGGTGGACACACAGGGTTAGGAATGACGCACATGCCAATTCAAAACAAGACTTTCATTTTTGCCTAACTGACCTTTTGTATTTGTACTGCCAGCTCTCTGGTGGGTGAGAGGATGAGAGCCTGAGTCTCCCTGACCTGGGTATCCAGACCCTGCAGTATGGAGATGGAAAATGTGGCTGTCTTCCCTGTACCAGACTGAGCTCTGGAATGAAGAGGACAAAGACAGAAATATGAAAGTTGAAGAGGGAAACAATCTCTATATTATAGGGAAATAACTGAGCCGTTGTTGAGGGAGGGAATACAGACCTACTGTTAAATAGCTATGGTAAGGTCTCTAATACACCGATCCCACTTTGACATTTGATTAACACCGGATTTTTGTTAATTGTTTATGTTGATAAAAAAATTCCATTAAATATGATCACAAGTAACTCTTCGGAATCGCGGTTTCCAATAAAAATTTGATTATGCAGGGATTTTTTTGTGCGGCTTGTCATGTGTACCTGAAAAAGTGAACCAAAAACTATCTGTTGAACCAGACAATACTAACTTTTGACTGTTCAAACATGTCTATTCAATGTTGACAGGGAGTAATCCAGAAGTTTTTGGGAACATCGATGGAGGGAGGGTCGGGGGAGGAGGGTTATCCTCTCTCTCTCCCGAAGCGAAAATAAATGGAATTTAACATGCATCTAATGAAATAAACAATGCTACCTGGATGAGTGTAGAATGCTGTATTGAGGATCAGTGTAGAATGCTGTATTGAGGATCAGTGTAGAATGCTGTATTGTGTATCAGTGTAGAATGCTGTATTGAGGATCAGTGTAGAATGCTGTATTGAGGATCAGTGTAGAATGCTGTATTGAAGATCAGTGTAGAATGCTGTATTGAGGATCAGTGTAGAATACTGTATTGAGGATTAGTGTAGAATGCTGTATTGAGGATCAGTGTAGAATGCTGTATTGAGGGTCAGTGTAGAATGCTGTATTGAGGATCAGTGTAGAATGCTGTATTGAGGGTCAGTGTAGAATGCTGTATTGAGGATTCTTGAATATCACAACTTCAACAACAATTGAGCCGATTGGCAGACTTTATGCAGGGTTAGATCCAGGAATTTGAAGCAGTGTCCATATTTGAAAAATAATGCCGAGCGCAGCGAGCCGTTAGCCAACATGCCGGGGTGCAGGGGCCGCCTAGGTCCCTGGAAGCTCTAGGGTCCTACATGCTCTCAGAAGCATTTGAGCCCATTTCTGGCTACTTAAATGTCTTGTCAGATACCTCAAGATCATGAACAATTTTTTTTTTTTTCTTCAGATTTGGCCTGACCTGGCTTGTGTTTAAATATCACAAAGCTGAACAGAGACTTGCTGCATGAATTTCCAGAACATTGATTTCCATCTCTCTCAGAATTGCTTCATCGGTACTACGTCATGTATACCATGATGTATACTTTGATTAAACTACTAACAACTAACCTTTGGGCCGAAGCTCAGGGGCCCTCATAACCCATTGCTGGCTACAACTGTCTTCTCATTCAGACAAGTATATCAATCGACCGAAGAGGCATCCACTTTGTGACCGTCAGAGACAGTTTTTTTCCAATGTCCACCCGAGGCACCGCATCCCCTTTTTCAGCCTCTGCCCTTTCTGCTTCCCCCCGACTGACCTTTTTGCCCAACAATGGCAGTCATTGAAGACACCACGTGGGAACGCACAAGCCGCGTAGCTCTCCAGACAGACGTTCTTCAGTCATGGTATCGACCTCTGCCTGGAGAACGAAAACTCTCCAGACAGACGTACATATTCCCTACTTCATTCATGGTATCGACCTCTGCCTGGAGAACGAAAACTACCACGATGTAAATGTATAGTTGTCTCCCCTCCCATAAGGTGTGTCTGACGCGACTTGACACATACTCGTCCAGTTTACGGCTTTCAAACTTCGTAAAAAAAAATGATTTGAAAAAATGATTTGATATTTTGTAAAAACAGATTCATTTTTGATTCATTTGATTTTGTACCTGTGTCCGTTTTACGGACGCTGTGAGACCCTAGATCTAACCCTGTTATGTATCAATACTCTTTTGTGTTCATTCTTTGTGGAAATTTCATTACCCATATGTCAATCTGTCTTTCTCTCATGTCCCTAAATTTGTCTATTAGTAACTCCCATTCCTCCTCACTGAAAGTTTCTGATCCCATCAGGATGATTCTCATTAGTTTCCGCAGAATGTTCTGTAAATTGTTCCTGGTCAGAAGTGTCCCGTTCGTCAGTTTCATTTTCGTGTATATCCTCCTCTCGGATTTTCATCTATCGAAGCACCAGTTTCCGTGTATGTGTACGTTTTATAAAATGGAAAAGATTTCGTCGATCAGTAGGTTTATCGTCAACACATTTTCGTTTTGACCAGTAGGTAGCAGCCTTTTCATTATGGCTGGAACCAGAGCTTCTTGGATGACCTACTTTATCAAATCATGTAAACCGTGCTCTTTTAAATTTTTTCAACGACGGCAACTTTTGACGATCAGTAGGCGCACGTAAAAGTGTCGGACCCGAAGCGGAACCGGAGTGGAGTACCGTAGACTACTCTCGTCAATAATCAAACAGTAAAATGTGTTCACTATTTGAAGCAACTTTAACCTTGAGAATGTATTTAATATACAAAACTAAAAAGTAGTCGATGAGGAATAAACATTTTTGCAGAAATCCGATGCGTCCTGTCCGTTTTTCACTGTAAATTTCAAGTCAGAGTTTTTCGATGTTCTGCTGATTTGTAGTGGCGTGTAGGCTCTAACACAGTGCTAGAATGTCTGATTTACCGCGAGGTTAGTTTATTTTTTTTTTTTTTTAAATTTCGTTTTTATTTTTCGCGGGAGGCGCCCATACCGGTAGCAAAACCTCCTGGGTTACTACTCCCTGGTTGATTAATTACCTAATTACAATGTACATGTAGTTGTGATAGGCACAGCTCTCCTATCGACATCAAACGATTAGAATCATGTGCAGAACTATTCACTACTGCGGATATAATTACTCTAAAAAAAAATATCGGGATTTCAGCCTAAATGCTCGCAAATCATTCATGTCTGGAATGCTACATTCCAGCTGGTATTCGTCTCTGGAAGCAAATCTCACTTGAATAGAACCCTTTATTTCATATGGAAACTGTTTGTAATGACTACTCACTGAGCAATAACATCTCTCCCTTTCACTATCGGCTTTATGGATCTCTGCTGAATGGCTGAAGGTTTCTCAAAACCTGAAAATGGAAAATAGCAAAGATTTTAGTTAAAGGATTAAAGAGTTGCGTAAATTCTTCATTGGTGAAAATTTGGCACAAATCTGTCAATGTTACCTTTTGACATTTACAAGAAGGGCAAATGAGTTCAACACTCCGATATTTCAACACAGGTAGTGCATTTTATTGCACAATAATAGTTATTGAAACAATGAATTGACATCACACAAAAGCAGTGAATTTTGGGTAGCTATACATGTATGCCATCCATTCCATATTGTTTTTTATATCATATCACTACATATCAGAGATATAGTTGACCAACCAACAAGTTGGGGGGGGGGGGGGATTAATCCTGGCTGGTGCAACCACTTGTGGCTGTTTTGCATAATAAATTATATTCCCAGTTTTGCAGAGTCAACGAAAACGTGGTTTTAATTTTAACAGAACCATACCCTTACCAAAGACAACCACAAAGTTTGTGGTACTTTTGTATGTGGAATACATTCAGAATACAAAGAAAGTATTAGAATTGTGGTCGATTGTGGTCAAGGCACTTTGTCTTCAAGGTGAGGAACTGAGGAATACAATCATTGTGGTTGGTTTTATATTCAGAAAATCAGGAATACAAAGATTGTGGTTTGATTACAATAACCTTCATAATCAAACCATAATCTTTGTATTCCAGATGACGTCATAAAATCATCTCTGCGCCAAAATTCAAAATAGCAGACGGTCGAACTCAAACTCACAACTTGTGTGCAGACGTTGATTGCATGAGATTACGAATTGTTTTCCTTGCAACTTATTCTGTTGACAGGTGTGGATATTTGCTCATTTGTTTTAAGTGCCAAGCATCGAATCTTGAATGTTTTTGCTGTAAACATTTGAAAAGAAATGGGTTTGTAAATTTCTGCTTGCCTAGCAAGGACAGCATAATACCACGGGTCCAGTTTCCGTTATAACAACAACATTTTCGTTGATCATCCAAGATAATAGGAAATGTGTGAGGCTGGCATGATTTTTATAAACATGAAAGACTTTTGAAGCTATACGAAATTCATAAGAAGTCATGTATTCATAGAATACAAGAGACTTCTTGATCTTGTTAGCGGACTACATCGTCATTGTTGTTGTTGTTGGAATGGCTTCCTGTCACTATACTCTTGTCTCACATTACGATGCGACGGGATTTTCGGCAATATATCGGAGCCAGTTCATCTCAGAGAAGTGAAATTCCCCACAGTATCTATTTGCAATTTTTGCATTTTTATTCTGAAATTTGAAGAAAATCTATTCAGATTGAAAACAAATCTCCAATACCTCACATGTTATTTTCATAGCGCTTAGTCATAATGTTACAACATTGCAAGCCCAACGTCATTGTGCTTTGAAAATAACATGTGAGGTATTGGAGATTTTCTTCGATTCTGAACAGTTTTCTCTCAAATTTCAGAATAAAAATTCACAAATTACATATAGATACTGTGGGGAATTTCACTTCTCTGAGAACTGTCTCCGATATATTGCTGAAAATCCCGTCGCAACGTAATGTGAGACAGACAGTAGATCTGTTACTGCAGGGAGAGAGAGAGAAAAAATTATACATCCAGCAAAGATACAATTTCGTCAAATCACTAAATGGTATGGATTATCTAAAACCCAATTAAAGTGGGTAGCTTATTGAGATCCGTATTTTTTCTTACAGAAAACACCAGTATATTGTGATTGTAGATTTATACTATCTTCAAAATTATTTTTAAAAAGGTCATTTGGCCTATTTAGATTTATATTCTCACAAAAATTGCAGTTGTTCGATCTTGTAACAAAATTAAGCATAAACCTTATAATGTATACAAAGAAGTAGTTAACTCATTCAGTACCGAGCCTCATTTCTGGCCTCAGTACCAGTAGCTCCACAGCGGAGTCTCAATGTGTGCAGTGCAAGGACGTCCATCACAGAAGATGTCGACCAAAAGTTCATTTCAAAAATATTTTGTTTGTGAAAGTGAATAAAGTTTGAAACTTTATATCTCCATGAAATACACAAACATCAGAAATTGTGTTTGTGTTATTTTTATAATTATACATGAAATTATGCATGCAAATTTCATGAAAACATGTTTTTATCTGTTCGAAAAAATGTTTGAACAAAAATAACATCGAAATTGTCATGGTCTGGTTTCAGATGTACGTAATCTCTGGCTGGTAAAATTTATAGCTGATTGTAGTATACATTCCCTGGATAAAGATGATTATTTCCTCAATTTATTTCATCCACATATTACTTACAAATTAAAGTTTTAATCTGGTAGAAATGTCGTTGATAGTGATGATATTACGCGCAAAATATTGAAGTAGAAGGTTTTTTTTCTCGTCTGATTCAATCGCGTCCATGCTCCGTTTCCCTGAACCGATTTCAATGAATGACGTACCATTGTAAAGCCCATTCATTCAGCTTTCCTCTCATAGTACAATCACCACCGGATGGCCAGTGAAACGAAAGATTTGATTGGATTGAAAAAGGATGTTCACGAAACGATCTTTCTGATAAGCCCGCTGCTTTGGGCAAGTGGATTGGATAAGAGCCTTCACGTCACGAAGGCGAGCCAATCGGGTTGCCTCATTCACCGCGGGTTGGTTTGGAGAAATCAAAACAGAAAAGATGGAGCGAAATTCTGACAAGTTGGTGTCGGACAATAGCAGAATATTTGGGAAATAAATTTACCAAACGCATACGATCGTAGGAATTTGACAGAAAATATCTCGTGAATTCGTCAGATTTCTCAAGGAATCGGATGCAACTTCCAGGTATTTGAACATATTGCAAATGTCTGCCAAAACTGCGCGATTTTCTCACAGATCTCTTCTCGGATTATAGTTTTATTTCGTTATATTTTTCATTCAATACGAAAATGCTTTATATATAATCGGATAGATAGCGATCTTATCTTTCGATATATGTATGATTTACGTGATATTTCTTCCTGAATAGACCAGGAAAATAAGAATTCCAACGGCAGTGTATACGGCCGACTTCATTTTGGAAATTTTCGTGATTTTATTTTTTATCTGCGTTTTCAAACAATGATCTTGAAATAATTTCTCTGTTAGTCAAATCCAAATTTCAGAAATTGTTACGTCAGAAAATAAGCTTCGTAAACATATAGGCCTTTAATTATATTTGACAATGCTTAGATATGAAAATTCTATTTTCCCACGACAGTTATGTTTTGCGCCATATGGCGGTATGGGGTTGAGGAGGCCCAGATCTGTGACGCCAAATGGCGCTTACGGTACCGAATGAGTTAATGAACTTATTCAAACAATATGACCATTGAGCGAGTGTGATTTAACTTGATTTATTACTTAGTTTATTTCAAATACTGGTCTTCAAACTTAATTCTCCCAAACAATTTCCCAGAGTATGCGAGAGGAAAACATTAATAATCCAGTCCATATTTGAAATAAATTCTCATTTGTATGTTTAAAAATTGTTACTGCATGAATGCCTTGATGCTGATTTGCCCTGTAGGCTATATATATCAGTTGCATGGTATTGTATTCGGTCATTGTATTTTAAATACATTCCATTAGTATTCGAATACAATCATGCAATTGGTCCATCGATCTGGATTGTGGTTCTGCATTGTGGTTCAAACGCTAAAAAACCTTCGAATACAAATCTAATTTAAATATTTCGGCCCATATACACACAGACAGTCGGAATACAATCGGTGTTCGAAGACATTCCGAATACAATGAGTTCCAAAGTCCAACATGAGAACAAATCCGAACATTGTATTCGCAATACATTCTTACCACAAAACTACCATAAAACTACTACCAAACAATATTATATTCGGAAGACAAATATAATGTACTCGTCTTTGGTAAGGGTAGTGTTCACGATAAACTTTTTACCGATCACCCGACATAACCGGGGAGATCTAATTATCGTTCTGCTGAAATCTCCTTGAGACAATCGAGGGGCGATTCTGTAAAACATTATGGGTACTTTCCTCACTGGAAGAGGTTCGGGAATAAAAAAAAAACCAAACAAACAAACAAAAAATCGACCGACCGACCCTGGAAAATTTGAACAATTTCTTTTTTTAGGCCGGAAAGGAAGGAAACACTTTCGGTTACTAGTAATGCAGCCTAATTGAGGTGACGATTTATGACATCATACACCCAAATTGGGCGGATGAGGCCAATTGATCAGAATCAGGTCAATTGCCACTTTTCAGGTGGGGGAAATGTTGAAATTGACCTGATTCCGGCGAAAAGGGATGATTCCGCCCAATTTGGGTGAATGACGTCATGAATCCTCACCCCAATTAGGCTGAATTAATCGTAACCCAAACCACGACTTTGAAAGATGATAATGTTCAGCGCATTTGTCCAGGACCTCCTCTCTAGAAAACAGTAAAATTCATATTTCTATCCTGTCAGCGAAGTTTGTGGGAAGGTGGAGTATGTTGTCAATAACAAAAATAAACACAAGACATGCAGATTACTTACCATTTTATAGTATTTTTTCAAAGTCAAACTGTTCTCCAAAACGGCAGCGTGTTTGGCGCCATCTTTGTTTGCCTCGTTTTGGAACTGCCAGGCGAAATTAATTGATAGTTCATAAAATATGAGTTGATACGCGAGAGGGCAAGATTGAGAGAATAAAATTCAATTCAATTCAATTCCATTACCAAATGAGCTCTCCACAGGATTATGCTGCTTACGGAATAGGATATTTAAAAAAAAAAATGATCAATTAGTTGAGCCTCGTGGCCTGGACTTCGACCAGAACATGGCGGTAACAACAACAGCAACGTGAGCGAAATATGTTTTTCTATCGAAAACTTATAAACAGGAAAGTTGTATCAATCGGATTTATCATTTTTTGCGAGACATCATATTCCACTTTCCTGCACAATTCATAAGCAAATGTACATCATAAATTTTATGGTATCGGAGAAAGCATGTCCCCTATTTTAGCGCCAAAAGTGGTCACTTCAGAATTTGAGATATTTATCATTGTAAAAAAATGATCATTTTGGGTTACGATTAATTCAGCCTAATTGAGGTGAGGATTCATGACGTCATTCACCCAAATTGGGCGGAATCATCCCTTTTCGCCGGAATCAGGTCAATTTCAACATTTCCCCCACCTGCTTTTCCAGGCGTAAATTTTCTTTTAACTCTATAGAAAATCGATTTTTATTCAGATCCCGAAAACTCAACCTCGCATATTTCCTCTTTTAGCTACGCCGCAGATCGTACTAATTATAGAAGCTTTGTGTAGTAGCCGTATGGAGTACCATGCAAAAACTAGGCTGAAAGTAAATCGGACTTGTGGCCACGTGTTCAGCATGTTTTGTGTTGTTGTTGTATAATTTTTATTTCGTTTCTACACGGCAGAGATTTATATCACAGAAAAACAAAGAACAAACCATAGGCATAAATTCCACGTAAAAGTTCTTCTCTGATTCCCATGGAATCAAATGTTGGTGTAACTTCAACATCTTCGCTTGTTTCGAACTCGATATTCTTCAAATCATCTCCGCCAGGAAGAACACGTCTGGACGCCATTTTACAAATGCGGAAGTTGCTTTTGCCGAAATGCATTATAGGTTTTCAGCGCGGTTTCGCAATCTGCGCGATTTCGAAATTGCGCTGCGCTTTTCTCAATTCAAGATTGCATACTGCGCGATTTGAAAATAGCACCAACTCCTTTTGTTGTATTATTTTCTAATTCAGTAGAATCATTGAACAATGAGACCTCTAAGCATACACTGCAAAGCGATCATACAATTAGTTGGAGAACAAATTGAGAGAAAAAAAAAGTCTTGATAATTTTACTGTCTAGGTTGGATGCAATCTGACTTATCCTCTATCTGACATGTCGCTGATTTGTCCTAGACTCGTACCTAGCCCTCAACTCACACGCACCGTTGGGGTCTAGTTAGCGACAGGCATTTTCAAAATTTTTGTATTCTCTGATTGGCTGAATTACCGGTCTAGATTTACCGGTCTAAATCCAATCTAGCCCCAGAACTCACTTTAGCTGCGAAAACTGCTTGTTCCGCCAATACGGAAATAGCCGAACGTGAGATTGGTCTAAATCTAGACCGGTAAATAGACCAATGTCAATATGTGTTGTTGTTGTTCGTGTGTATCTAGTGACCAGTACTCGTCTATGGTGCGATAAAGGGCCTTGAGCGCTACGGCCACCAATCCACCAAGTATTATATAGATCCTTTGTAAGATTTGATGAGCGATGAGCGATTATGGTAGGTTTCCTAAATAAAGCCCTCGCTTCTACGACTACCACGACGTCCAGCAAGACGGTACATCTTCGGAAAATTTATGACCCATTCCAAGGTTCTTAGCGTGACATGTTCATGATCAGGTCAGGGGATTTGCAGCATTTCTGTTCTTCATTCAATACATAGTACTGTTCATACGCCCTATGATATATACTTTTGTTGCTAACATTATGCAAGTTTTGTTGTTAAAAAAATAAAACTGAACGTACTTGTAGGCCTACTCGTTTGAAGCAGCAGACATTATAAATTTAGTTGACCTAGATTCTGCATTGAAGATCAACCATTGAAACGCGGAAAACAACGAATCACGTCAATTATACAGTATTTTCGCCTTCATGTTGTCTGATCGTACTAGTCTTGTTTATCTGATGATGCTAAATAATAATGATCTTGTGAACTTTGGGATAGGCCTAGGTCATAAATTTTCTGAAGATGTACCATTTTGCCGACGGCAAAACAAGCATGGAGGGGCATTGTGGGTAGAGAATACCATGGGCCAATCACTGTGCAGTGCTGATTTAAAATGCCTGTCGATAACTAGTGGGTTGCTCCATAGAGCGATAGCGAATTGGAGCTGGGTACGAGTCTATGATTTGTCCGACAGAGGAGCGGTTATTAAATCTGAGTTTTAATCAGATTGGGTTGGATGCAACTGTACTGACTATTGATTGAATTTATCTTACGATTTCTTGATTATCAGTGATTTCCTCCCCGTCAACATTTGATGATGTTGAATCTTTCTTGCGATTTAAGAGTTGATTTAAAATTTTCCATGTGCCTTTAATATCCTGGTTGGACTCATTAAATTTGATTTCAAAATAATTCTTTTTAGATAAGCGGATTGTATCAGGCACGGCGGAAGCAATTCATGATTGGGGGGGCAACTACCACAGGACAATTAGGCGAGGGTCTCCAGGGGTATTAGATGGCCAGAGAGGCGTTCTAGCGCATTTCCGAGCAATAAAACAAGAAATTATCGCCCGTGTAAACTCTATTGGTGTTGCCTGTTTTCCCCAACATTTTTTAAATGTTCATCTTCCATCATTGAGCTTCCATCATGTCACTCGTACAGAGATTTTTTCTGCTTGTTGGGGAGCCTTTTGTCTCCTTGTGATTCATGTATATTGAAAATTCTACCGCCGTCAGCGAACGTTCAACTTCTGCGATACCGGTACGTGGGGTGAAAACTCACCTCGGTCCACTGCATGCTCCTGTATGTCCATAGGGAGGAACCGATTCTCGTTGTTGACGAATTCGTTCGCTATATCAACCAAGGTGATGGAATACGTACAACTTGGTTGATATACATGTACCGAAGGAAGTCATCAACAACGAGAATCGGAGGCGAGTATTCGGTCGGTTTTTGGAGTAGTCATTCAATCATAATTGAATTGCTATTACAACGTGTACTAGAGCAGCATTTTATGAACACAACTTGTAAATCATGTGAATAAGCAAGGATGTCTTTCATGGTTGTAACTTATCGGAAATGAAAATCTGCATTCAATACAGATATAGGTGTTTACTAAACAATGCCGGTAAAAAAAATTCTAGAGCTTTGGCTGACCCACTAATGCTGGACAGTTGTAAATAGTTTTAGTTATGCGATAGATTTCATTTTACTATTCATTTCGAAAATACGTATTCATTGAAGTATTTTTGCGTTGACAGCGTCAATGGCATATGGACAGTTGTAAATAGTTTTAGTTATGCGATAGATTTCATTTTACTATTCATTTCGAAAATACGTATTCATTGAAGTATTTTTGCGTTGACAGCGTCAATGGCATATGAATATTAGAAAAGTTGGCCAAATTATTGGGGGGGCTTCAGCCCCCGTAGCCCCCCCGGCTCCGCCGTGCCTGTGTATGGTTCAAATTCTTTTGTATTTTCTGTAATTTTTTGTAGGTTATTTCATTTTGGTTGCAGAGGTATTCTCGATATAATTATTTTTTCTCGTGAATGGTGGTTAGAATACCATAGGTAATACAGGCTTTAATAATACACTTCGAAGGAGTTTGAAAAGTACACAGTGGAAAACATTCGTTATATGCAGAATTGAATTTTAAGAGGAATTGGTCCAGGGCCGCGTTAACATCGCTGTCTTCATGAATGATATTGTTCCAATCGGCATCATTAATTATATGAAGCGTTCCTTTTGTTCAGGGACGACACGGCGGTATGTCTTTGTAGGAAGACATGGTTTGCAGCTGGACGCTCTCTGTAATATATGAAAAATCGGAAAATGATCTGTAATATCAGTTAGAAAAATTCCTGAAAGAAGATTGTCTTCGTGGAAATTAATATATGTTATATCAGAAGTTCATGGTAAAATACAAAGCGCATATCTGATCTCTGGCGTGACCGTACGCATGCGCGGGAATGACCGCAACGTCACTTCCGGTTTCTAGACCAAAAACTACCTCCAACACCTATAGTTCCGGCAGTTCCGGTCTCGTGACCTTTGGGGGGTATTCCTCCGCGGTGATGCGGTCTGGCGGTGATGCGGTCGAGGGGAGAAGCTTCCGCGGACAGAAAGTAGTCCCAAATACGCGGGGAGCCGGGGGAAATTCTCCGGCAATCTTCAGGGGCGAGAGGGACCCCTAGTGGACCGATTGGGTCGAGTGAGGTGTCAAAGTGAAGCGCTCCTCCAGGGCGATCAAGTCATGGGTGGGTATATGTAAATTGAGGATTTGTTACCGAAAATATAAAAAGCGGAACACGGTCCAAAAGGGCTAATATCGGTCCCCCGGGCTTATCGGGCCTGCCTATAGACTGTAGTACTCTCTGTTAAATCAAGATATTAACAGACAGTGATAGTGTACTGTTCCAGCTCTCTCCCCTTATACGTGATTGATCATTCGACCCTGCCATTTTAAACTAAGAAGAGCATTCTCATTGGATCACTATTAATAGGAGCCACCCCAGTCTTCATACACAACCACGTGACTGTCTCAGATGACCGATGACATAGCGCGGCCTCGTTTTCGATTTCAAAATCTGCCGTCTAACTGGGAAAATGTTGTTGTTGCTGCATCAGCCGATCATTGGCCCTCCGTAGAAGGGTCCAATCCTATAGGCTAGGCCTGCCTATCAAGTCATGGGTGGGTGCATGTAAATTCAGCATTTGTCCCCGAACACGGACTTTATCTCTACAATAGGGAAAAACTCCTATCAACCAGGTCCAAAAGGGCTAATATCGGTCCCTCGGCTTATCGGGGCCTGTCTATCAAGTCATGGGTGGGTTCATGTAAATTGAGGATTTGCCCCCAAAAATATAGAAAGCGAAACACGGACTTTACCTCTACAATATGGGAAAACTCCTATCAACCAGGTCCAAAAGGGCTAATATCGGTCTCCCGGCTTATCGGGATCTACCTATCAAGTCATGGGTGGGTGCATGCAAATTGAGGATTTGTCCCCGAAAATATAAAAAGCGGAACACGGACTGTACCCCTACAAAAGGGGAAAACCCCTATCAACCATATCCAAAAGGGCTAATATCGGTCCCCGGGCTTATCAGGGCTGCCTATCAAGTCATGGGTGGGTGCATGTAAATTGAGGACTTTTCCCCGAAATATAAAAAGCCGAACACGGACTTTACCTCTACAATTGGCATCGATACGGGGAAATGCCTGAATGGGGTATGGGGGTGGTCCTTTTTTGTGGATTTTACTATGGGTTGTGGGGTCTTGTTTTCTTCGTCTCGCCACGTAAAACGCGATGGGAAGGGTCTCGGAGCTAAGCGGTGAAATTTTTCGAAAACTTCATGGAGGTTTGGATAGGCCCATAGGCTGTGCTGTATTATACCATATTTGTCCGGAATTATACCATATCTGTGCTATATTATACAATATGTCCTGTGTTATACCATATCTGTGCTGTATTATACAATATCTGTCCTGTATTATACAATATCTGTCCAGTATTATACAATATATGTTCTGTATTATACCAAATCGGTGCTGTATTATACAGTATCTGTCCTGTATTATACAATATTTGTCCTCTATTATACCATATCTGTCATGCATTATACCATATCTTTGCTGTATTATACCATATCTGTCCTGCATTATACCAAATCTGTGCTGTATTATACCATATCTGTCCTGAATTATACCATATCTGTGCTGTATTATACTATAGCTACCATATCTGTGCTATATTATACCATATCTGTCCTGAATTATACCATATCTGTCCTGTATTATACCAAATCTGTCCTGTATTGTACCCTATTTGACCTGTATCATACCATATATGTTCTGTATTATACCAAATCTGTGCTGTATTATACAGTATCTGTCCTGTATTATACCAAATCTGTGCTGTATTATACAGTATCTGTCCTGTATTATACCAAATCTGTGCTGTATTATACCATATCTGTCCTGTATTGTACCATATATGTCCTGTATTATGTAATATATGTTCTGTATTATACAATATTTGCCCTCTATTATACCATATCTGTGCTGTATTATACCATATCTGTCATGAATTATACCATATCTCTGCTGAATTATACCATATCTGTCGTGTTATACAATATCTGTCCTGTATTATACCAAATCTGCCCAGTATTGTACCATATTTGTCCTGTATTATACAATATATGTTCTGTATTATACCAAATCTGTGCTGTATTATACCATATCTGTCCTGTATTGTACCATATATGTCCTGTATTATACAATATATGTTCTGTATTATACAATATTTGCCCTCTATTATACCATATCTGTGCTATATTATACCATATCTGTCCTGAATTATACCATATCTGTGCTGTAGTATACAATATCTGTCCTGTGTTATACAATATCTGTCCTGTATTATACCAAGTCTGTCCTGTATTGTACCATATTTGTCCTGTATTATACAATATATGTTCTGTATTATACCAAATCTGTGCTGTATTATACAGTATCTGTCCTGTATTATACCAAATCTGTGCTGTATTATACAATATATGTTCTGTATTATACCAAATCTGTCCTGTATTATACAGTATATGTTCTGTATTATACAATCGGATAGCGGTTGTCGTGAATAACAACAAGTTCAGCAATGTTCATATAGTTTATTATCCCCAATGTTACATCATACCCAGGCTGGGGTAGCCGCCATGGGTATGTTTAGTATGTTCACAGCAAAACAAATTGAAATATCAAACACCATGTTTTATTATTTGACGCACCGTCACATTAGGTACAAGTGTTTACTGAGCTCAAGTCAACGATCAGCAAGTAGACATATAGAGTATATACGGCATGTTATGCTATTCATCAGTGCATGGCTGTCGCATTCAGCCGAGAGGGTGGTCGATCAGTTTAACCACGAAGAACGTAACATTGGTCACCCTCTCCACTGTCCACTTGGTGTTGGGGCGTTGATGTTGCGCCCATTCCAAGGGATCCACGGTGTTCAGTTCGTCCAGCATGGTTTCCAGTGACGCACGATTGGTAATGGTGAAAGTATGGTCGTACACTTCGTTGTTGGCACTGGAATAGAAATAGCGCAGTTGATCCGTCATCTTATGGCGTAATATGTACCCGAAAGCGACATTTAATTTGAAGGCCGTAGGTTGGTCATTGAAGTTGGCTTCCACGTAGCTGCGTAGACGGGCGAAGTCGGTCAGTCGAAAATTGTAGATATCTTGAATAGGGCGATGACGGTGGAAACAGTGCCGGATCATGGGCCAATGGCGCCGATAGATGTCATTCACTGGATGGTCTTCATGTAACAGATCGCTAGGAACATTTATGGGTTCGTCCGCGAAGGATACTTTACCCTCCACCTCGTACAAAATCTGGCCCAAGGTCTTGTCGTCGGAATTTGACTGTTGAATTAGGGCGACATCATCATCATCGGCCCTCGTGCGATGGGTGGAATTCCCCGCTGTCTCGATACTGTGCCTACGGGCTCCTCTACCTGCAAACCTGGCTGCGGAACAGGGTGTCGTGTGCGTTGGTGTCGCAGCAACTGACTGGTCAGTTTGAAAAGCCGACCACATTCCTCGCATGGACGCTGGGTGGCCCATGAATTGAACGTTCATGGCGCTGTAAATGATCCGGGCGCTGAAACTACAGTGTACATATCGTACAGCTATACCGGGCGGTTCCGTCGGGATTGATAGCCCCATGGCGGCGCAAGTCGTGCAGACGAGTGAATGATTTCGAGCACGTAGTACAAGTGAACATCTTGGTGGTTGACAGTGTCTGATGAAACGGCCAGACCGCTTCCCTTTTACAGCACGCTAGCTGGTGATCTATTTTTAGCACACTCAGTTCAACTACCCCCAAGTCGAGGACCGAGATGTACTGGTGTACGGCTGATCCGCATTGCGCGCGCGTGTGTGTGTATGTGTGGGCAGTGGATTTTACATCCGGGACCTTGTCAACATCCGGGTTTTTCCACAGTGACCGGAAAGCTGACATGATGTAAAGGCTAAATTGACTCTTTTGACCATTGACAGGCGGAATTGGTTTTTATTGACCTACTTCCGACAGGGGGCGGCACCTGTCTTATGACAACTTCCGGTTTCGGTCACGTGATCGGAAGTGACCTTTGACCCTGCGCATCATTGTTAATATCCGGTATCGCATGCACAGGGGTCAAAGTTCACTTCCGGTCACGTGACTGGAACCGGAAGTTGTCACAAGACAGGTGGCGCCCCCTGTCGGAAGTAGGTCAATAAGAACCAATTTAGCCTGTCAATGGTCAAAAGAGTCAATTTAGCCTTTACATCATGTCAATGGTTAAAGGTCATTTCCGGTCACGCGACAGTAAACATGGAAAAACCCGGATGTAAGATGAGGACCCGGATGTAAAACCACAGTACCCGGATGGAAGACGGAGGAACGAAGGGAAAAACCCACTCGGAAACCCGGATGTTGACAAGGTCCCGGATGTAAAATCCACTTTCCACACATACACACACACACGCGCGCGCAATGCGGCTCAGTCGTACACCAGTACATCTCGGTCCTCGACTTGGGGGTAGTTGAACTGAGTGTGCTAAAAATAGATCACCAGCTAGCGTGCTATAAAAGGGAAGCGGCCTGGCCGTTTCATCAGACACTCTCTCAACAACCACGATGTTCACTTGTACTACGTGCTCGAAATCATTCACTCGTCTGCACGACTTGCGCCGCCATGAGGCTACCAAGCACGTCGGAACCGCCCGGTATAGCTGTACGACATGTACACTGTCGTTTCTGCGCCCGGGTCATTTACAGCGCCATGAACGTTCAATTCATGGGCCACCCAAGCGTTCATGCGAGGAATGTGGTCGGCTTTTCAAACTGACCAGTCAGTTGCTGCGACACCAGCGCACACGACACCCTGTTCCGCAGCCACGCTTGCAGGCAGAGGAGCCCGTAGGCACCAGTATAGAGACAGCGGGAACTCCCACCCTTCGCACGAGGGCCGATGATGATGATGTCACCCTAATTCAACAGTCAAATTCCGACGACAAGACCGTGGGCCAGATTTTGTACGGCGTGGAGGATAAAGTACACTTCGCGGACGAACCCATAAATGTTTCTAGCGATCTGTTACACGAAGACCATCCAGTGAGTGACATCTATCAGCGCCATTGGTCCATGATACGGCACTGTTTCCACCGTCATCGTCCTATTCATGATATCTACAATTTTCGACTGACCGACCTCGCCCGTCTAAGCAGCTACGTGGAAGCCATCTTCAATGACCAACCTATGGCCTTCAAATTAAATGTCGCTTTCGGGTACATCTTACGCCATAAGATGACGGATCAACTGCGCTATTTCTATTCCAGTGCCAACAACCAAGTGTACGACCATCCTTTCACCATCATTAACCGGGCGTCGCTAGAGACGATGCTGGAGAAACTGGACACCGTGGATCCCTTGGAATGGGTACAACGTCAACGCCCCAACACCAAGTGGACAGTGGAGAGGGTCACCAATGTTACGTTCTTCGTGGCTAAACTGATGGACCACCTCCCTCGGATGAACGGATTCACCCTCGACGGGCACTGATGAATAACACAACATGGCGTACATGCTCTATATGTCTACATGCTGATCGTTGACGGCGTCAACGCCAGGTGGTGGTGGTGGTGGCGGTGTGAGGATAATAAAACGTGTATTACGCAATGTGGCTGTTGTTGTTGATGTCTCTTGGTTGTGTTTATATTGAATGGGCCTGAGCATATTGATGCGATGAGAGGAAGTTTTCGAAGAGAACGTAATTCGACATTGTGCACGGTTGGACTCAAACACAAACACACACACACGCGCGCAATGTTGCTCAGTCGTACACCAGTACATCTCGGTCCGCGACTTGGGGGTACTTGAACTGAGTGTGCTAAAAATAGATCATCTGCTAGCGTGCTATAAAAGGGAAGCGGCCTGGCCCTTTCATCAGACACTCTGTCAACCACCAAACGTTCACTTGTACTACGTGCTCGAGATCATTCACTCGTCTGCACGACTTGCGCCGCCATGAGGCTACCAAGCACGAAGGAACCGTCCGATATAGCTGTACGCGGTGTGGAAAACTGTTTAATAGCCTGGATCACTTACAGCGCCATGAACGTTTAATTCATGGGCCACGCAAGCATCTATGCGAGGAACGTGGTCGGCTTTTCAAACTGACCAGTCAGTTGCTGCGACACCAACGCACACGACACCCTGTTCCCTATTCAATGTTCCCCATAAATGTTCCCAGCGATCTGTTACACGAAGACCATCCAGTGAGTGACATCTATCGACGCCATTGGCTCATGATCCGGCACTGTTTCCACCGTCATCGCCCTATTCAAGATATCTACAATTTCCGACTGACCGACCTCGCCCGTCAACGCCCCAACACCAAGTGGACAGTGGAGAGGGTGACCAATGTTACGTTCTTCGTGGTTAAACTGATCGACCACCATCTCGACTGAATGCGTCACCCATGCACTGATGAATAGCATAACATGCCGTATATACTCTATATGCTAAGTAAACACTTGTACCTAATATGACGGTGCGTTAAATAATAAAACATGGTGTTTGATATTTCAATTTGTTTTGCTGTGAACATACTAAACATACCCAGGGCGGCTCCCCCAGCCTGGATATAATGTAACATTGGGGATAATAAACTATATGAACATTGCTGAACTTGTTGTTATCACGACAACCGCTATTCGATTGTATAATACAGAACATATATTGTATAATACAGGACATATATGGTACAATACAGGACAGATATGGTATAATACAGTACAGATTTGGTATAATACAGGACAGATACTGTAGAGGAAGGGAGGGAGGGAATTTGGCTTAATGTCACACTCAAGTTTGTTTCACTCATATGGTGACAGTCAGTTTGGTTGGTGGAGGAAGCCGGAGTACCCGGAGAGAACCACCGCCCTTCGGCAAGTAACTGACAAACTTTCACACATGGACCAGCTGGGCTCGAACTCGTGTCGGTTCAGTGGTGTGAGGCTAGCGGTCACCAGCGAAGCGCCTTAGACCACTCGGCCACCGAGGGCCCCGACAGATACTGTATAATACAGCACAGATTTGGTATAATACAGAACATATATTGTATAATTCAGGACAAATATGGTACAATACAGGGCAGATTTGGTATAATACAGGACAGATATTGTACAACACAGGACAGATATTGTACAACACAGGACAGATATTGTATAATACAGCACATATATGGTATAATTCAGGACAGATATGGAAAAATACAGCACAGATATGGTATAATAGAGGGCAAATATTGTATAATACAGAACATATATTGTATAATACAGGGCATATATGGTAAATACAGGACAGATATGGTGTAATACAGCACAGATTTCGTATAATACAGGCCAGATATTGTATAATACAGCACAGATTTGGTATAATACAGAATATATGTTGTATAATACAGGACAAGTATGGTACAATAATGGACATATATGGTATAATACAGCACAGCTATGGTATAATTCAGGACAGATATGGTATAATACAACAGAGATATGGTATAATAGAGGGCAAATATTGTATAATACAGAACATATATTGTATAATACAGGACATATATGGTGCAATACAGGACAGATATGGTATAATACACAACAGATTTGGCATAATACAGGACAGATACTGTATAATACAGCACAGATTTGATATAATACAGAACATATATGGTATAATACAGGACAAATATGGTACTATACAGGACAGATTTGGTATAATACAGGGCAGATATTGTATAACACAGGACAGATATGGTATAATACAGCACAGATATGGTATAATTCAGGACAGATACTGTATAATACAGCACAGATTTGGTATGATACAGAACATATATTGTATAATACTGGACAGATATTGTATAATACAGGAGAGATATTGTATAATACAGCACAGATATGGTACAACACAGGACATATTGTATAATACAGCACAGATATGGTATAATTCCAGACAGATATGGTATAATACAGCACAGATTTGGTATAATGCAGGACAGATATGGTATAATACAGCAAAGATATGGTATAATGCATGACATATGGTATAATAGAGGACAAATATTGTATAATACAGAACATATATTGTATAGTACAGGACATATATGGTACAGATGCTGTAGACATCCCTCAAATCGGGGTGAACACCCCGAGAGCTACAAAATGACACCTCCCACGACACATTCGGACCAATAGTGGCCCATCTCTACCCCAAACACACCCCCGAGCTCCCCCAAAATGACCACTTTACTTACTACACCCAACTGCGTATGCGCAGATCGACGCGACTTGCAATAAAAAACACGCCATTCTGACTCCACCCCACAAAAGCTTCACTTTGACACATCCCACAATCCATTCGGACCAATAATGGTCCATCTCTACCCCAAACACCCCCCCCCACGCTTTCTCAAAATGACTGCTTTCTATACTACGGCCAGAGTGCGCATGCGCAGAATGTTGAAAACGGACGATACATTAGTCCAGGTGGATGCTCCTCCACGAGAGCTTCAAAATAAGACCTCATACGACACCATCGGACCACTAGGGGCTCACCTAGATCCCAAAACTTCCACCCAGCGCTATTTACCCACTATGCATGCGCACAGTGACTTTTTCAAAAAATTTCATCGCTTAGCTTCGGAGTAGAATGTAATAGGGGAGTTCGAGGCCAGGGAAGTCCGATGACGTCATACGTAGGTCGAGGTGACGTCATAAATAGGTCGAAGTCGTGCGGTGTTCGTCTATCGATAGTGTCACGAACATAGCCCAAGGGGTTGTAGGTCAACGTCTGTTCACCGGACCGCGACAATAGCCCGAGGTGTTTGCGGTGTTTTATGTCCGCACAGCGGGCCGTGTCTATAGCTTTTTTGCGGTGTTCGAGGTTATGGTCTATTTATGGAGCCATACTTATAGCCCGAAGGTGCGGTGTTCATCGTCTATATATAGCGCTCTACCTATAACCCGGAGGTGCGGTGTTGTAGGTCAACGTCTGTTCACCGAACCGTGACTATAGCGTGAGAAGTGCTACGGTGCTCCATATCTGTTCAGCGGTCCGTGTCTATAGTTAGCGATGGAGCGTGACTAATGAAGGCAGGCGGCAAATTCGGGACCGAAGTCGCATTGATTCCTATGTTGATAGTGTTGAATGAGGCATTAAATGCGTAAATTCCTCAGTTATGCCCCCTAGGGCGTCCAAATGTCGTTTCGGGGTAAAAAAAAAATTCGATTTTTTTTTTTTTTTTTTGGTTGACTGCCGATTTTCGTCCAATTTTCTATAAATTACCCATGGCGATATCTCGGGAACTAAGACGGATAGAGTATTCCTCTCGTATTCCTCTCGTATAGATGCACAATAAAGGCCCTATACAATTTTATCGCCCGACGGTAACTTTCGCCGCAATTAGACGATAATGGGTGTCACGTGATTCAACGATTTCTCGAGAAATAAGCGACACACGCGCACGCTGTTTACGGCGTTGTATTCCTGGTGTCGAGGTCTACCGTAAAGCTCCTATTCTAATTTACCGTATCTCTATAACTTTCGCCGCTATTCGGCGTCGAAAATTATTTCTTTGTAGCTTACCACGAATAGGTCCCTACAGCGTCATACCTTGTACCCGTGGACACGTGTGATTGATCACTTTTCGCGGTGTTCACGAGTGCCTATCGAACCATACGAAAATATCTTATTTTAGAAACAATACTATAGTAGTAGGAGAAGGAGGAGGGGGGAGGATGTGTATGTGTGTGTATGTGTGCGTGTGTGTGGTGGAGTGTGTGTGTGTGTGTGGTGGAGGAGGAGGATGTGTGTGTGTGGTGGAGGTGGAGGAGGAGGAGGAGGGTGTGTGTGTGTGTCTGTTTGGGTGTGTGTGTGTGTGCGGTCATATAAGGTCGTTTGTACACCATTAACCTCAGTCTGTATCCATCATCTGACCGGGTACCATGTCGAGTACATGTACGTTTTGTGAGAAGACACTCTCTCGTCCCGATAGTATGCTCAGACATATTCGTCTAATGCATAGACAAGAAATATAACGTGTGGAAAAACATGTTTGGTAAACCTATCGCGAGAGATTGTAGGGTTGACATTGACGAGAGAAAACAGCGATATACAAGCCAAGTAAATGCTATGGAGGAATATACTCCAACTATGTTGAAGACTTTACGTCAAAAATACTGCAATCTCCTCGTGAACATACAAAAGCTACAAACCGATTATATTCATAGCGAGATTTTGAAAACAACGAGGCGTCTGCAAACGATGTACGACATAGACTACGAGGAAGCACTCAGACAGACGATTAAGATGCGGAAATGCTTATTCGATAAGTTGATTGATGACGGTGAGAGACCCCAGTGGAAATATTCGTACATAAACATTGAATGGAAGGCTAGATGTCGAAATGATACCCGCAGTGGAGATGTATTTTATATAAGCAGTTTTCTCTCTTTATTTGAATAAAGCTATTATTTGGCAATCTTCGTATTGCTTTGCCTCTATTTCATACTAGTCATATAATTCCTTCACCTCAACCACCACACACACACACACTCCTCTTCCTCCATCACCACACACACACACACACACACACACATCCTCCCCCCTCCTACTACTATAATATTGTTTCTAAAATAAGATATTTTCGTATGGTTCGATAGGCACTCGTGAACACCGCGAAAAGTGATCAATCACACGTGTCCACGGGTACAAGGTATGACGCTGTAGGGACCTATTTGTGGTAAGCTACAAAGCAATAATTTTCGACGCCGAATAGCGGCGAAAGTTATACAGATACGATAAATTAGGATAGGAGCTTTACGGTAGACCTCGAACCCAGGAATACAACGCCATAAACCGCGTGCGCGTATGTCGCTTATTTCCCGAGAAATCGTTGAATCACGTGACACCCATTATCGTCTAATTGCGGCGAAAGTTACCGTCGGGCGATAGAATTGTATAGGACCTTTATTGCGCATCTATACGAGAGGAATACGACGCCGTAAGCCGCGAGTCTTCCCGAGATATCGCCATGGGTAATTTATGGAAAATTCGACGAAAATCGGCAAACGAAATTTCTAGGCTTTAGGCGTACATTTACAGATTCTACCTATTTATCGAGTATATTTTAATGAACTTTAAGGGTGAACCAACCAATCGTGCGTGACAAAGTATATATCAAACATCGCCGCAGTTGCCCTCGGGCTACAACCACTCGTGCGTGACGAAGTGTATTCTTGTAACACTCATTATACCTTACATACCTTTTGTAATATATATCTAGTCGTAATTCGCTTGACTGCTTAGGTCGCATTGAGAATGGTGTCATACACGTCCTGATCATGATTAAAGCGTGTTTGGACTTACGTATATATATATCGTCCGCTTGATAATAATGATGTGAATGTCTGGAGGACTAGTATGGTATATCACCTAGATATGTTATAAATCATTCATCGTCTTGTATGACTGAGTATCAAAAGCATCATAAGGACTGAACTCTTTTTCACGGTTCCGGTGAGTGAGAGATCTTAGTCAACAAAGCGGTTCACCTTAAATTGAATTAACTTTACGGTTAAGCCGCGGAGGATGTCCGTTTGGATACTCTACCTATGTAAATAAGGAAATGTCCTCTACCCATGTAAGGAAAAACTCCACATAGTATAAGTTTAGCAATAGGCTCTTAACCTATGAGGAAAACCAAATGTGCTGAAAAGCTTACCCATAATAATCGTTTGAAGGTAGTCCTCAGTTCATCCTCTTAATGTACGTATGTCTTTTCGACGTTGTCACAAGCTATTTTATATTAAGAGAAAGGTGTTATCAAGCTCCTTAAATATACCATTAGTTGAGTCTAAAAATACAGCTGATGTCACCTTCAAAGGGCAAATAGATGATTCGAGAACTCCGCGAGGAATTTATGACCAGTGTGGAAGATGAGTGACAGTAATAATTAAAATCATTCGTGCGAGACGTAGTGTCGTTTTATAATAGTCAAACAATGCCATATATGTCCTCCGGCTATAGATACGGTCCGCTGAACAGATATGGAACGCCGCCTGCTTTCATTAGTCACGCTCCACCGATCTACTTCATCGGCTTCCCGGCTTCCCTGTTTAAGAACTGTCCTTATATATATAAAAAAAATTCTGACTATAGACTACGAGTATATTCTTAGTTTGATTGATTACCAGATGTGTAAGATGAGACGTCGAGTGGTGCGGAACGTCATCACCGTGTTCTATACGCAAACTTCCCGAATTAGCCGCGGGCTTTCATTAGTCACGCTCCATCGCTAACTATAGACACGGACCGCTGAACGGATATAGAACACCGCGAACGCTTCTCACGCTATAGTCACGGTTCGGTGAACACCGCACCTCCGGGTTATAGCTCTATATATAGACGATGAACACCGCGCCTTCGGGCTATAAGTATGGCTCCATAAATAGACCATAACCTCGAACACCGCAAAAAAGCTATAGACACGGTCCGCTGAGCGGACATAAAACATCGCAAACACCTCGGGCTATTGTCGCGGTCCGGGGAACAGACGTTGACCTACAACCCCTTGGGCTATGTTCGTGATACTATAAATAGACGAACACCGCACGACTTCGACCTATTGATGACGTCACCTCGATCTACTTATGACGTCATCGGCTTCCCCGGCTTCCCTGTCCCAGAACTCCCCTTTTATATTCTACTCTTCGGGACCCCGCCCATCGTGTTCTACGTTGTGAGACGTGAAAAACAAGACCCCACAAACCATACCCCAAATGTCCAGGAGTAAATAACCCAGTATGGACCTATCCACTGAGCCAGTAGGCCTATGGGCCTATCCAGATCTCCGTGAACTTTTCGCAAAATTTCACCGCTTAGCTACGGGACCCCACCCATCGTGTTCTACGTGGTGAGACGTGAAAAACAAGATCCCACAACCCATATCGCGATGAACATGTGTGAATTGCCCAGTATGGACCTATCCACTGCGCCAGTAGGCCTATGGGCCTATCCAGACCCTTTCCAGACCTCCGTGAACTTTTCGAAAAATTTCACCGCTTAGCCATACCACACCGCAAATGTCCAGGAGTAAATAACCCAGTATGGACCTATCCACTGAGCCAGTAGGCCTATGGGCCTATCCAGATCTCCGTGAACTTTTCGAAAAATTTCACCGCTTAGCTACGGGACCCCACCCATCGTGTTCTACGTGGTGAGACGTGAAAAACAAGATCCCACAACCCATATCGCGATGAACATGTGTGAATTGCCCAGTATGGACCTATATCCACTGAGCCAGTAGGCCTATGGGCCTATCCAGACCCTATCCAGACCTCCGTGAACTTTTCGAAAAATTTCACCGCTTAGCTTCGGGGCTCCACCCATCGTGTTCTACGTGGTGAGACGTGAAAAATAAGATCTCACAACCCATATCGCGATGAACATGTGTGAATTGTCCAGTATGGACCTATCCACTGAGCCAGTAAGCCTATGAGCCTATCCAGACCCTATCCAGACCTCCGTGAACTTTTCGAAAAATTTCACCGCTTAGCTTCGAGACCCCACCCATCGTGTTCTACGTGGTGAGACGTGAAAAACAAGATCCCACAACCCATATCGCAATGAACATGTGTGAATTGCCCAGCATGGACCTACCCACTGAGCCGGTAGGCTCCATGAACATGGGCCTAACCAGACCTCCGTGAACATTTCGAAAAATTTTACCGCTTAGCTTTGAGACCCCGCCATCGTGTTCTACGTGGTGAGACGTGAAAAACAAGATCCCACAACCCATATCGCAATGAACATGTGTGAATTGCCCAGTATGGACCTATCCACTGAGCCAGTAGGCCTATGGGCCTATCCAGACCTCCGTGAACTTTTCGAAAAATTTCACCGCTTAGCTCCGAGACCCTTCCCATCGTGTTTTACGTGGTGATACGAAGACAACAAGACCCACAACCCATAGTAAAATCCACAAAAAGACCGCCCCCATACCCCATACAGGCATTTTCCCGTATAGATGCAACTGTTCGAATCATTCCCCTATTGTAGAGGTAAATTCCGTGTTCCGCTTTTTATATTTTCGGGGACAAATCCTCAATTGACATGCACCCAACCATGACTTGATAGGAAGGCCCCGATAAGCCCGGGGGACCGATATTAGCCCTTTTGGACCTGGTTGATAGAAGTTTTCCCCTATTGTAGAGGTAAAGTCCGTGTTCCGCTTTTTATATTTTCGGGGACAAATCCTCAATTTGCATGCACCCACCCATGACTTGATAGGCAGGCCCCGATAAACCCGGGGACCGATATTAGCCCTTTTGGATATGGTTGATAGGGGTTTTCCCCTATTGTAGGGGTAAATTCCGTGTTCCGCTTTTTGTATTTTTGGGGACAAATCCTCAACTTACATGCACCCACCCCTGACATGTGTGAATTGCCCAGTATGGACCTATATCCACTGAGCCAGTAGGCCTATGGGCCTATCCAGACCCTATCCAGATCTCCGTAAACTTTTCGAAAAATTTCACCGCTTAGCTTCGGGACTCCACACATCGTGTTCTACGTGGTGAGACGTGAAAAATAAGATCTCACAACCCATATCGCGATGAACATGTGTGAATTGCCCAGTATGGACCTATATCCACTGAGCCAGTATGCCTATGGGCCTATCCAGACCCTATCCAGACCTCCGTGAACTTTTCGAAAAATTTCACCGCTTAGCTTCGGGACCCCACCCATCGTGTTCTACGTGGTGAGACGTGAAAAACAAGATCCCACAACCCATATCGCAATGAACATGTGTGAATTGCCCAGCATGGACCTATCCACTGAGACAGTAGGCTCCATGAACATGGGCCTAACCAGACCTCCGTGAACATTTCGAAAAATTCCACCGCTTAGCTTTGAGACCCCGCCATCGTGTTCTACGTGGTGAGACGTGAAAAACAAGATCTCACAACCCATATCGCAATGAACATGTGTGAATTGCCCAGTATGCACCTATCCACTGAGCCAGTAGGCCTATGGGCCTATCCAGACCTCCGTGAACTTTTCGAAAAATTTTACCGCTTAGCTCCGAGACCCTTCCCATCGTGTTTTACGTGGTGAGACGAAGACAACAAGACCCACAACCCATAGTAAAATCCACAAAAAGACCGCCCCCATACTCCATACAGGCATTTTCCCGTATAGATGCAAATGTTCGAATCATTCCCCTATTGTAGAGGTAAATTCCGTGTTCCGCTTTTTATATTTTCGGGGACAAATCCTCAATTGACATGCACCCAACCATGACTTGATAGGAAGGCCCCGATAAGCCCGGGGGACCGATATTAGCCCTTTTGGACCTGGTTGATAGAAGTTTTCCCCTATTGTAGAGGTAAAGTCCGTGTTCCGCTTTTTATATTTTCGGGGACAAATCCTCAATTTGCATGCACCCACCCATGACTTGATAGGCAGGCCCCGATAAGCCCGGGGACCGATATTAGCCCTTTCGGATATGGTTGATAGGGGTTTTCCCCTATTGTAGGGGTAAATTCCGTGTTCCGCTTTTTGTATTTTTGGGGACAAATCTTCAACTTACATGCACCCACCCCTGACTTGATAGGCAGACTCCGATAAGCCGGGGGACCGATATTAGCCCTTTTGGACCTGGTTGATAGGAGGTTTCCCCTATTGTAGAGGTAAAGTCCGTGTTCCTCTTTTTTGCTGAATTTAAAGTTCACTATAGTTCTGGCACTTCCGGTCACGTGACCTTTGGGGGATGTATTCCTCCGCGGTGATGCGGCCCTGGAGGAGCGCTTCGCTTTGACACTTCACTCGACCCAATCGGTCCATTAGGGGCCGCCCCTGAAGATTGCCGGAGAATTTCCCCCTGTATTTGGGACTACTTTCTGTCCGCGGAAGCTTCTCCCCACGACCGCATCACCGCGGAGGAATACATCCCCCAAAGGTCACGTGACCGGAAGTGCCAGAACTATAGTGAACTTTGCGGGGAGGTCTCTTGTGTTGGAGGTAGTTTTTGGTCCAGAAACCGGAAGTGACGGTCACGCCAGAGACCAGATATGCACTTTGTATACTACTGTTGTCTATCAACGTTGCTGTATGCGACTTAACTCTCGTTAGGTCTTTCCATTTCCAATGGATAGACCTATTGTTATTCTACGGATTATTATTATAATTATGCTATCCAAATTTGTGTCCAACGAAACGTCCTCAAGGTCTCATTGTAGAGCTTAGATATTGGGTTCACGGTTAGATATACGTCTGAAGTTATGCATATTATTTGGACAATTGACCTTGACCTTGGCCTAATGAGATATAGGCCAGCAAAGTTAAATTTTATTTTGCGAATATTGATCAAACGGATTGGAAGACGAAGTTGACATTTGGAAAGCATTTGTTTGAAGTTTTTCTCAACAAAATGAGCGAATAAAATGAGTAGGTCAGACAAGCAGTTTTCGAGTTCTCTCCCCTGGTGCTGTTGTTCGTGTCTTCGGTGTACAGTCAAAACTAAAGAACATATTTGAAAGAAAGTTGATGGTTGGTAAGTCTTACATATGGCCATGCTGTAGTTATATTTTTGAATTGTTACATAACAAGGAAAAGTAGTTATCTCCCCTTTAATACTTTTCAAAACCCGTTATTTTATAAGGAAATAGGCTACAGCATTGATACTCCTAATATTAATGAACACTTTAATGACCGAAAAGGACGCTATATGAGCGCAAAGTTTGGTGGTCAAATCATGAACGGCTAATGCGATCAGCCCGAAAATAAGGTCACGTGACCTACATGATGTCACAAGGCCAGCACAATAGTAAGCACAATATTGTCTTTCTTTCGGTGCTACTTATAAAACGATCCGATGTGACCCTGACCTTGAATATCGCACAATGTGAAAAAACATTGTTCGCGTTTTTCTCAAAAACTACAACATGCAGGAATCTGTAATTTGGTACATTTGTACGTCATGATGAAATGTATGACGTCACTGCATTTTCAAGTTGAAATTTACACATGAATGTAGGTCATTATATGACGTAACAGAAAAACATTAGAAGCCATCAAGATATACCAAAAAGAATAGAACATAATTAGCAATTTGTGAAATTTACGCTTTATTCAAATTTTCAAAAAGTATTTACTCAATCATTACTATATTGAGCTATTATTGAGCGAATATATATATGTATTTGCCTGTGAAATTTCAGGAATGTAGCTTTGATAGATTTAGAGATATTAAAAAAACAATTTTCCCTAACTATTAAGCCGCTAAATGGTTCTCTCGCCCTGTTCGTGGTCATTTGTTGAATGGTTCTCTTGCCCTGTTCGTGGTCATTTGTTAAATGGTCGCTGTCAATTTCGCTATAGCGATTCGGCTGTAGCACTCGAGGCATCCCGTGTTCAATTTTGGAAACATTTTATCTCTTGGACCGCAATAGGTACCGACTTCTAATTTGTTGCCTGTTACTTCCAATAATGAGTTCTTTCGTTGACAATGACTCAGTACAGAGAACAGTTGTTGTGGAACGAGAAAGCCGTTAGTTTGAAATAATACAGCGTAGACAGAGGCTCAGCTATACTGGTATTCGAAAACAAACAAGGGGAATAACTTGCTTCACCGGAAGTTGTCAAGTACGCGCTCCTGGTCTTCTGACGGCGTGCGTACGAATATAGCTGTTTTTCAAGCAAGCTCGGCAAGGATGGCATTAGGTGTCTGGGATAAAAGTGCCTAAAACGAGGGAATATTTGCTGTCGCCGTTTATGTGAAATGTTCCGAGATGAAATACGAATGGATTGCACAAAGAAGGTAAATATTTGTTTTCTAATTTAAGAACAACACCCAGTCGACTAAAATTGTGCGCCAGAATACGTGAGTGAACCGGCATGTGACTGCATCTCGTTGTTGTTTCACGCGATTTGTGGATACTAGGCTGAAGTTTCTGGTACAGGTCATCAATTTTGATTGAGGAAATATATATAGGTGTTTATTTGTGAAATTTCAAGATTATTACATTGTTTTGAGGATTTAACAAAAAAACATTCTCCCCACTTCATGCATGCTATTTGCCTATCACCCGTCAGGTTAAACGCTTTCGATATTAAGTAGTAATTGATTTCATCCATCTAATTGTATAACGCCAGATCAGTTTCAAAGAGGTATTAATTGGTTCTCCATTGACAAGGCGTGAAGACCTGTATGTAACCCGACACATCAGTTAAAGCTTTCAGGAGTTTCGACTGTACCAACCGAGTCACCCCGCGATTGTAATTAAATGAACGTCGTTTGAAGTGATGAAAGGAGCTGCGAGGGAGGGAGGGAATTTGGCTTAATGTCACACTCAAGTTTGTTTCACTCATATGGTGACAGTCAGTTTGGTTGGTGGAGGAAGCCGGAGTACCCGGAGAGAATTACCGCCGTCCTTCGGCAAGTAACTGACAGACTTTCACACATGGACCAGCTGGGCTCGAACCCGTGCCGGAAAGGAGCTGCGAACCATGATGAGCCCTTATGTATATTTGTTAATTAAACGAAGGGTTTTCAATTATCATTATATCGACATCGCCTATGCAACATGACATGAACTTAATTTCCAACGAAAGGATACCTTTGGAGGACCGTCGTGGAAAGACCGTGTCATTGTACCAACAATGTCTAGTTGTCTTTGTTATTTGTGGGAAAAAATAATACGATATCAGGATTTCGAGAAATTCTTTTGATGGACCATGATGGACGTCAGTTTTAAGGAGATCGATATTCACCATCTTCATCGAGGAAGTTCTAGGGATCTTAGATGGCCAGAGACTCGTTCTAGCGTATCTTCGCCAGTGTAAACTTCATTTAGCCTATATGATTGGAAGTATAAATAATCTAAATATTGAATATATAATATCTCTTCGCTTTGACCATGTCACTAACGCAGATTTTTTCTACTAGTGTAAACTTGATTTAGCCTATATGATTGGAAGTATAAATAATTTAAATATTGAATATATAATATCTCTTCGCTTTGACCATGTCACTAACGCAGATTTTTTCTACTTGTTGGGGACCAGTCCTTTTTGTCTTATTGTGATTCATGTGTATTGCGAACTTCTTTACTCTTGTTTTATTTTATATCTTTCTCTGTCTTGTTTTTATTTTGTGTAGTGTGTGTAATTTTTTTGTCGTCTTGTTTTTTTTTTCGCTGAAAATATTGGGGAATGCCCCCCCCCCCGCCGTCCCTGTATTCGTCTGGAAGATATTCGATAGGTTTCATTGTATGAGTTTTTTTTGTAAGGTGATAGCATATATACCGACAGACAATGCATATTTGTGGGAGAGGTTGGGGAGAGGGGAAGGTGGGGGGGGGGGGGGTGTTTATCGAAATAATTATATAAAAAAAATAAGTCGTTAATCGCTTCAGTTTTGCACAAAAAAATAAAAATAAATACAAATAAAATAAATAAATACGAACCTATTTAACGGACGAACATGATGGTCTCCCCACGAGACCCTCATCATGTGATCGATCAATAAGTACGGACTATTTCATACACTAATGTAGGTCCCTGCAAGTATACATGTAAACGGTCATATTCTAACACTTTAGGAATTCCTGTTGCCAACACCGGACTGCTGAGTTAACTGGTGAGTACTAATTCATGCATATAGCTCAAGCCAATGTCTTGGAATTGACTGCCAAAGGCAGGTATAGCCCTTGCTGGTGTTGAACCCTGCCTTATGGTCCTACAGTTTAAATGGCAGGTATTCCTGTATAACAGGCTACATTCTGTTCAGTGAATGGACGTCACGGTCAATAGCCAAAACGAGTTCTACCGGAGAACGTCGTTTCTTCGTCCTCGTGGAAATTAGAACGCGCTAAAGATCACGAATTCAGTATTAATCAATATTAATTCAGCGCTCCAATGCCAGGGAATGAGAGAGAAAAAATAAACACTTTTGTTTGAAGTAAAACTCTTCCAATCTGATTCAAACCAGACCTAAAAATAACGCTTCCATTCCATGTTTACACGAGCGACAAGTAAGATGGGGAAATCTACGTTATAGATCAAATCCAAATTAGTCAATCGAAACATCCAGTTTTTCGATATCCAGTTTCCTTTTAATTTATCGTTTCTCATTGTTAGGCCTGTAATAAGCCTGTAACGTAAAGACCATCGTCCCAGGCCTGGGCATTTTTGTTGATTCGAATGAGTTCTTGAGTCGATGCCTCTATTATACAATCTCGTCCTTGTTTTGAATTAGCATGTCAGTATCCCAAGTCTGCGGTTTTGCTTTGACTTGCGATGTTGATTTCAGCTTAACATCAAAGCAGTTTGGCCCGCGATGAAATTCAAACCTGTCGCATCTCATTTCTCGCAGCGGATTGGCCTAATCAACTAGCTTAGCGCGTTCACTGATTGGGTTGATTTAGAGGAAACCCCTTGATCTGTTTATATCCAGAACTCGTATGGGTATCTAACCAAGCCAGTGTATCGATCTAAACAGATCGATCGAAGCACTGGCTCGCGAGGATGAGTACAGTATACAAGAACAAGTGTAGGATTTTTTATGGCTCAACAGAGGATCGAATTGTTTTCAATTGTTTCAACATTGGTACATGCCAATCTACCTGTACAGAATATCAACTGACCCTCCTGTCGAAGCTTTATTAAAAATTTAGCAAATACTCTGGTGATTTTAAAATTATCACATTGTAAAAGTTTGGTGAACAATATCCGAGAATGATATTCTGTATATAGAGTACGATGGGTAAAGACCGGGTTCGCCTGACTTGTGCACCTACGTTTGTCTCCCTGTCGTTACAGACAGGAACAATTTTACTTCCCGGCATATTCAGACAAATGTAGTATGCCATATTCTATTCCGTAGTGGTAGATCGTGCGAAAGTGTTCCAGTCTCCATGAGGACGAAGAAACGACTAGCTGACTGTCCGATATCAGGGCTCAACAGTCACGTATATGCGTCGCTCAAGCCAAACGCTGCGATCTTTGGATGTGAACTTCTGATTTCAAAACAACCTGTGAGGATATATACGAAATATGATATACGTATATGAAATATACGACATAGGCAGGATCTTAAATCCCTTAATATGGGCATATTCGGAGAAGTCACGATGACACGAATGCGATTCTGAACTCCTACTAAAAACACGGCTCGTCTTCGTTTAATGACTCTTTGTCATGGTACGGCGTTGTCAGACGAACCATGGACTAAGGCTAGTTATCCACAATGTTCAGGTCATTTTCGTTTGGGGCAGTGTGCACTTATTTCGAGTTTGAAAGTCAAGTAAACCTGTCCTCTTGAGCTATACTGCCGCCCCATCCTCTCTTCTGTCCACAAGGACACAAGGACAAGGAGAATCTACTGTTGTATATATCCTATTGTATGGATCTTTACTACTATCAGTCATGGTTCCATACGTACCTCGTCCTGATCTTCAATAACTCGATGTACTGATAAATATAGGTGCGTACGTGCATTTTCGCAACAAGTTATAGATTTTTTTGTACACAGTATAGTTTTGAGAGAGTATTGAATTTGCGAGACACACATCGGTAATATTCAAATCTATATTGAATTTTCTTCCTGTTAAACTCAGGATGTTTCTCCTTTCTACACACCGCGGCGGTAACTCATTCTATAATAATACGATATATAACTGGCGTAAAAGATGAGCATGAATGAACCTCATTGGTGACGGGGTTTTTTATTGTTAAATGTATACAACCAAGCCTATACCTCGAAGACTATATAGCCTAAGTAGATCAGTGAAGCGTGAAGAAAATCAATTCATATATTGTGTGGGCTCATACATGTATCACGGTGGGAGGGGAAACAGCCCTCTGAGAGAGGAAAGTGCATTCTGGGATGGATGTAACTACGATGTTGAGAGGAAAATGTCAGCTACCGGTGACCAAGGTGAGAAATGATCGCGTGTATTATGATTATTACGGGCGATAATCTTGCCAGATATTTTGCGTTGAAGGCCCATACCAACATAGATTCGGGATACACTTTCACACAATGTATTTCATAATGCATATGACCAAGAGAACGTGTACAACTCGGGCACTACATTTGTCAGAGCGAATCAAACGTGCCAAATTGGACAGAAAAATAGTGATTCAAAGAAACTGAGATCACCGAGAGCTTTAGTTTCCAGGCATATGAAATATATCGATGGTGTAATCATATGCAGAACGCTGTTCGATAGTGGCCTATGTGATTAAACGCTCATTCATGGGTTTAAATATTTGGCGAATTTAACCCGTTTGCAGGGAGGGTCACACTATGAATGTAGGCGATTGTAACGCCGATGTCAGGAGTAACAGTCATTTTCGAGAACATTGCTTCGTCGCCTTTCGGTGAATGTTATTATGTGAATGACCAACCAATGAGACCATAAACGTGATGTAAATATATTAAAGAATCATACGTGAGCTGTATGGGACCATATTTTGTGGAATGATCGCTTTCTGAGAGTGAGTTCTGTGAGATGCATTCCAGAAGATTTCAGTTTCTGAGTGCGTATCACTTGCTCTATATTTCTAGTTCCATGTGAGTTACTGGTATCCCACTGTCATGTAGAAAATATCTTCTACCATGTATTTTCGAGAAAATAAGTCCTGCAAAATGACCAGTTCTTATTCCAGGAACGCGCGCTGTCAGGAAGAGAAAATATAGCTTGACACTGAATAGGGTGAAACAGCGGAGAAGAAACACTGGAGAACCTGGTAGGATGATAATAGCATCATGCAAATTTTGCAATAATATTTGTCGAATTGATTAACTAAAAAAACATATTAAACACCAACACCTTCTGATTTGTACATGCTATGTTCTAGATCTGAATACTAAGTTCACCGCTATGTTATTTGGGTTCGACGCGGTAGCTTAGATATGATAGCCGCCGCCTTGGTACGGTAGGAGCCAGTTTCAATCGAAGCCTGTAATCAATTCGCGGTTTACCAAGACATAAAACTGCGATGCCATTACTTTTTGCCCCTTCCGCTTCGAATACCACCTTCTTTCGCGCTATATATCGCCCATAATATTAGTTAGACACATTTCTAATCATCACATACATTGTATGCTCAGTGTTTGGAACGTTTTCTCAAACTCGCTCGCTGGGGGGATTTTGTTGGAGTGAAAAGGAGTCGTTTCTACCTCCAGTCGGAGTCTTCCTGTCCATGTTGCAGCAGACAGCTGCGTTCGTCAGGCACGGCGGAACAGGGGGGGCCGGGGGGAGTTTTTAGCAAAAAAAAAGAAAAAAGGCAGAGACAGATAAAAAAACAACGATAGAGTACAGTGAAAAACCTATATCAGTAGTAGGTAGAACACGGGAAGGCCCCCATTTTGCCGGGGGAGATAACTCTTGCATCCACCAGGGGGCGCTGTTTCCAGGTTAAAGGTATAGGGAACTCCCCGTCATCTCCCCAAGAGTTCCGCCAGGGGAGGGAGTTCCGCCAGGGGGCGCCACCAGCTCAAGGTCACTATAGTTCCGGCAAAGGGCCCCCTGGGCATGTATTCTTCCGCGGTGATGCGGTCTGGTGGTGATGCGGTCGCGGGAAAAAGCTTCCGCGGAGAAAAAGTAGTCCCCAGACTTCAAATACGCTGCATGGTCCGATTGGGTCGAGTGAGGTATCAAAGTGAAGCATTCGTGGGCATCCAGTCATGGATGGGTGTATGTAAAATTAGGATTTTTTCCCGAAACTATAAAAAGCGGAACACGGACTTTACCCCTAAAATAGGGGAAAACACCTATCAACTCTAGCCAAAAGGGCTAATATCGATCCCCGGGCTTATCGGGGCCTGCCTATCAAGTCAATGGGGTGGGTGCATGTAAAATTAGGATTTTTTCCCGAAACTATAAAAAGCGGAACACGGACTTTACCCCTAAAATAGGGGAAAACCCCTATCAACCCTAGCCAAAAGGGCTAATATCGGTCCCCGGGCTTATCGGGGCCTGCCTATCATGTCAATGGGGTGGGTGCATGTAAAATTAGGATTTTTTCCCGAAACTATAAAATGCGGAACGCGGACTTTACCCCTAAAATAGGGGAAACCCCCTATCAACCCTAGCCAAAAGGGCTAATATCGGTCCCCGGGCTTATCGGGGCCTGCCTGTCAAGTCAATGGGGTGGGTGCATGTAAAATAAGGATTTTTTCCCGAAACTATAAAAAGCGGAACACGGACTTTACCCCTACAATAGGGGTCTGTATTATACAATATAAGGGAAAATGCCTGTATGGGGTATGGGGATGGTCAATTTTTTTCGTGGGCTTTACTATGGCTTGTGGGGTCTCGTTTTTCTCGTTTCGCCAAGAAAATGACAATGGGAAGGGTCCCGGAGCGAATCGGTGAAATTTTTGGGAAAAGTCACCGAGGTCTGTATATAGGCTCATACTGGCTATATGGGGGGAGGGGTGGTCAATTTTTTTTGTGGGTGTTACTATGGCTTGTGGGGTCTCGTTTTTCTCGTCTCACCAAGAAAAACACGATGGGAGGGGTCCCGGAGCGAATCGGTGAAATTTTTGGAAAAAGTCACCGAGGTCTGCATATAGGCCCATAGGCTCAATAGGTTCAACCTGGGAAATTCACACACGTTCATTGTGATATGGGTTGTGGGGTCTCGTTTTTCACGTCTCGTCATTTAGAACACAATGGGAGGGGTCCCGGAGCGAATCGGTGAAATTTTTGGGAAAAGTACCTGGTAGGCCCGTAGGCTGGCTATAGGTTCATATAGGCTGGCTATAGGTTCAGCCTGGGAAATTCACACACGTTCATTGTCATATGGGTTGCTTGGATTTGTTTTTCACGTCTCGTCATTTAGAACACGATGGGAAGAGTCCCGGAGCGAAACGGTGACATTTTTGGAAAAGTACCGGGTAGGGCTGTGTATAGTCCCATACTGGCTATATGGGGGTACAGGTTCAACCTGGGAAATTCACACACGTTCATTGTGATATGGGCTGTTTGGATTTGTTTTTCTCGTCTCGTCATTTAGAACACGATGGGAGGGGTTTCGAAGCGAAACGGTGAAATTTTTGGAAAAAGTTCACCGAGGCCTGGGTAAGCCCATAGGCCTATACTGCATGGCTATGGGGGTATAGGTTCATACCGGGTGGACGTTTTGGGGTCTAGGTGAGTCCCTAATGATCCTATGATGTCGTATGAGATCTTATTTTGAAGCTCTCGTTGAGGAGCATCCGACTGGACTAATGGTTCGTCCGTTTCCAATAGTCTGCGCATGCGCAGTCTGGCCGTAGTATAGAAAGCAGACATTTTGGGCGTATGTGGGTGTGTGTTTGGGGTAGAGATGGACCGCTATGGGTCCGAATGGGTCGTGGAAGGTGTCAAAGTGAAGCTTGTGTGGGTTAGAGTCAGAATGGCGTGTTTTAAAGTGCAAGTCGCGTCAATCTGCGCATGCGCAGTTGGTTGTATTGAGTAAAGTGGCCATTTTGGGGCAGTACAGGAAGGTATTTGGGGTCGAGATGGACCATCCTTGGTCCGAATGCGTCCTGGGAGGTGTCATGTTGTAGCTCTCGGGGTGTAGACCCCGATTTGAGGGATGTTCACCTCATCTGTGACGTCATTGGTGACGTCATCAGTACGAGTAGTAGCCAAAGTGAACATTTTGGGGCAGCGAAGGAAGGTATTTGGGGTAGAGATGGACCATCCTTGGTCCGAATGCGTCCTGGGAGGTGTCATCTTGTAGCTCTCGGGGTGTACAGCCCGATTTGAGGCATGTCCGCAGCATCTGTGACGTCATTGGTGAGGTCATCAGTACGAGTAGTAGCGAAAGCGGGTATTTTGAGGCAGTGAAGGAAGGTATTTGGTGTAGAGATGGACCATCCTTGGTTCGAATGCGTCGTGTGAGGTGTCATCTTGTAGCAACGCCCGCCAACACCAAGCTCAATGCTTCAACGCCCTGGTGAAATAGCTCAGAGGCTCTGATTTTCTAGATATTCCATGGAATTGTCACTCATTCTTCGAAATGCAGTGACGTCCGTCGTTACGCCTTAACAGACCGGAGAGAGTACAACAACAACAACAACAACAACAACAACAAGGATGAGACATGAGAGAACAACAACAAGAAGTTTTTTCATATAGTTTATTCTCCCCAATGTTACATCATACCCACGCTGGGGGAGCCGCGTTGGGTATATTTATAATTCAAGAAGACTCTTGTCCAATCAGAGGCCACCATTTACATCTGTCATATTCGTTTTTGTCCGTTAGATGTATTCTTGTCCAATCAGAAGTCTCCATTTCAGAAAGTTCCATCTTCGGCCATGTTCGCTTTGAACCGTTTATTCTAATCATCGTCGCGCAGCCCAGGATACCGTTGAGGCAACATATCCTCAGATAGTTGTTTGTGCATTCTGAGTATCTATCAGTGCATGGGTGAATACATTCACCCGATGGGAAGATTCCGGAATTTGGTAACGAAAAACGTAACATTGGTCACCCTCTCCACTGTCCACTTGGTGTTGGGGCGTTGTTGTTGGGTCCATTCCAAGGGATCCACGGTGTCCAGTTTCTCCAGCATCGTCTCTAGCGACACCCGGTTAATGATGGTAAACGGTTGGTCAAATACCTGGATGTTACTGCTCGGGTAAAAGTATCGGACTTGGACTGTCTCCTTATTCTGCAGCACATAACCAAACGCTAGATTCAATCTGAAGGCCGTAGCTTGGTCATTGAAGATGGCTTCCACGTAATTGCGTAGACGGGTGAGGTCAGTCAGTCGGAAATTGTAGATATCTTGAATAGGGCGATGACGGTGGAAACAGTGCCGTATCATGGACCAATGGCGACGATAGATGTCACTTACTGGATGGGCGTCCTGTAAGAGATCGCTGGGAACATCCACCGCATCTTCCAGAAAATGTTCGTTGTTGTCAGGCGTATGACTGGGAACAGTAATGCTAGGAACCGGCTGGATATCTAGGCTCTTCTGAACTGTGGGTATAGGCGGCCTCTCCGTGATCGCATCACCAGTGCCATTCGTCTCCCCGGGCTCATCTTCACTAGGTCTGACCCTCATGGGTGCCTCTTTAGTGGAAAGTTGTCGCTCATACCGTGGTGATGGACTATGAATCAAACGTTGGTGTTGTCTTAACTGACTGGGTCGTTTGAAGAGTTGACCACAACCGTTACATTGTTCCGTCGCGCCCTCGTGGAATGAGCGTTCGTGGCGCAGTAAATGATCCTCCCGATTGAATGACCGTGCGCAGGTTGTACAAGTATACCGAGCATCGTTGTGGGTGGAGGCCTCGTGGCGTCGTAAATTATCTAGACGAGTAAACAGCTTCTGGCAAGTTGTGCAACTGAACATCTTGGTGGTTGACAGAGTGTCTGATGAAACGGCCAGGTCGCTTCCCTTTTATAGCACGCTAGCTGGTGATCTATTTTTAGCACACTCAGTTCAACTATCCTCAAGTCGAGGGCCGAGCCGTGACATCTTCGGTAACCTCCGTGTCTCTTCGGGCACCTCCGTAACTACCTGGCTGTTCCCGTGTAAACCCGGATGGATCTCCGTGTCTCTTCGGTGACCTCCGTGACATCTTCGGTCACCTCCGTGTCTCTTCGGTCACCTCCGTAACTACCCGGCTGTTCCCGTGTAAACCCGGATGGATCTTCGTGTCTCTTCGGTGACCTCCGTGACGTCAACGATCAACATGTAGACATATAGAGTATGTACGGCATGTTATGGTATTCATCAGTGCATGAGTGACGCATTCAGCCGATGAGGGTGGTCGGTCAGCTTGGTAACGAAAAACGTAACATTGGTCACCCTCTCTACGACCCATTGTGTGTTGGGGCGTTGTTGTTGGGCCCATTCCAAGGGATCCACGGTGTCCAGTTTCTCCAGCATCGCCTCTAGTGACGCCCGGTCAATGATGGTAAACGGTTGGTCAAATACCCGGATGTTACTGCTCGGGTAAAAATATCGGGCTTGGTCTGTGTCCTTATGCTGCAGCACATAACCAAACGCCAGATTCAACTTGAAGGCCGTAGTTTGATCGTTGAAGATGGCTTCCACGTAGCTGCGTAGACGGGCGAGGTCGGTCAGTCGGAAATTGTAGATATCTTGAATAGGGCGATGACGGCAGAAACAGTGCCGGATCATGGGCCAATGGCGCCGATAGATGTCACTCACTGGATGGTCTTCGTGTAACAGATCGCTGGGAACATTTATGGGTTCGTCCACGAAGTGTACTTTGCCCTCCACGTCGTACAAAATCTGGCCCAAGGTCTTGTCGTCGGAATTTGACTTGAATTAGGGCGACATCATCATCGGCCCTCGTGCGATGGGTGGGAGTTCCCCCTGTTTCGATATTGATGCCTACGGGCTCTTCTACCTGCAAACGTGGCTGCGGAACAGGGTGTCGTGTGCGTTGATGTCGCAGCAACTGACTGGTCAGTTTGAAAAGCCGACCACATTCTTCGCATGGACGCTTGTGTACTTCATGGCGTGCACGTGTGTGGCGCTGTAAATGATCCGGGCGCTGAAACGACAGTGTACATATCGTACAGCTATACCGGGCGGTTCCTTCGTGCTTGGTAGTCTCATGGCGGCGCAAGTCGTGCAGACGAGTGAATAATTTCGAGCACGTAGTACAAGTGAACATCTTGGTGGTTGACAGAGTGTCTGATGAAACGGCCAGGCCGCTTCCCTTTTATAGCACGCTAGCTGGTATCATGTTCGGGCACCTCCGTGTCTCTTCGGTGATCTCCGTGACATCTTCGGTGACCTCCGTGTCTCTTCGGGCACCTCCGTGACATCTTCGGTGACCTCCGTGACATCTTCGGGCACCTCCGTGTCTCTTCGGCCACCTCCGTGTCTTTTCGGGAAGTGACCGAAGAGACTCGGAAGTGAACGACATTGTGGGAAAAACCCCACAGACAGGTCAGTACATTTGCTATCATGTTCACACTCCGTCACCGAAAAGACACGGACTGAAGATGGCGGACCTCGCCCGGTGGTGGTGGTGGTGGTGGGAGCTCCCGTGTGGCAGAGCTCTTGGATCGGAGCTCTTGGAGCTCAAAGCGTGTGGAGCTCAGAGCTCGGAAGTGACATATGCATATGACCTCTGTGAGGTCACTTCCGCTTCCGTTCACGTGACCGGAACTGACCTTTGACCCCGGCGCGCAATTTTTTCCGGTTTTGTTAGCGCGGCCTGGCCGTTTCATCAGACACTCTGTCAACCACCAAGATGTTCACTTGTACTACGTGCTCGAAATCATTCACTCGTCTGCACGACTTGCGCCGCCATGAGGCTACCAAGCACGAAGGAACCGCCCGGTATAGCTGTACGATATGTACACTGTCGTTTCAGCGCCCGGATCATTTACAGCGCCACACACGTGCACGCCATGAAGTACACAAGCGTCCATGCGAAGAATGTGGTCGGCTTTTCAAACTGACCAGTCAGTTGCTGCGACATCAACGCACACGACACCCTGTTCCGCAGCCACGTTTGCAGGTAGAAGAGCCCGTAGGCATCAATATCGAAACAGGGGAACTCCCACCCATCGCACGAGGGCCGATGATGATGTCGCCCTAATTCAACAGTCAAATTCCGACGACAAGACCTTGGGCCAGATTTTGTACGACGTGGAGGGCAAAGTACACTTCGTGGACGAACCCATAAATGTTCCCAGCGATCTGTTACACGAAGACCATCCAGTGAGTGACATCTATCGGCGCCATTGGCCCATGATCCGGCACTGTTTCTGCCGTCATCGCCCTATTCAAGATATCTACAATTTCCGACTGACCGACCTCGCCCATCTACGCAGCTACGTGGAAGCCATCTTTAACGATCAAACTACGGCCTTCAAGTTGAATCTGGCGTTTGGTTATGTGCTGCAGCATAAGGACACAGACCAAGCCCGATATTTTTACCCGAGCAGTAACATCCGGGTATTTGACCAACCGTTTACCATCATTAACCGGGCGTCGCTAGAGGCGATGCTGGAGAAACTGGACACCGTGGATCCCTTGGAATGGGCCCAACAACAACACCCCAACACACAATGGGTCGTAGAGAGGGTGACCAATGCCACGTTTTTCGTTACCAAGCTGACCGACCACCCCCATCGGCTGAATGCGTCACTCATGCACTGATGAATACCATAACATGCCGTACATACTCTATATGTCTACATGTTGATCGTTGACGTTACGGAGGTGACCGAAGAGACACGGAGGTGACCGAAGATGTCACGGAGGTCACCGAAGAGACACGGAGATCCACCCGGGTTTACACGGGAACAGCCGGGTAGTTACGGAGGTGACCGAAGAGACACGGAGGTGACCGAAGATGTCACGGAGGTCACCGAAGAGACACGGAGATCCATCCGGGTGTACACGGGAACAGCCGGGTAGTTAGGGAGGTGCCCGAAGAGACACGGAGGTTACCGAAGATGTCACGGCTCGGCCCTCGACTTGGGGATAGTTGAACTGAGTGTGCTAAATATAGATCACCAGCTAGCGTGCTATAAAAGGGAAGAGGCCTGGCCGTTTCATCAGACACTCTGTCAACCACCAAGATGTTCACTTGCACAACTTGCCAGAAGCTGTTTACTCGTCTAGATAATTTACGACGCCACGAGGCCTCCACCCACAACGATGCTCGGTATACTTGTACAACCTGCGCACGGTCATTCAATCGGGAGGATATTTACTGCGCCACGAACGCTCATTCCACGAGGGCGCGACGGAACAATGTAACGGTTGTGGTCAACTCTTCAAACGACCCAGTCAGTTAAGACAGCACCAACGTTTGATTCATAGTCCATCACCACGGTATGAGCGACAACTTTCCACTAAAGAGGCACCCATGAGGGTCAGACCTAGTGAAGATGAGCCCGGGGAGACGAATGCCACTGGTGATGCGATCACGGAGAGCCCGCCTATACCCACAGTTCAGAAGAGCCTAGATATCCAGCCGGTCCCTAGCATTACTGTTCCCAGTCATACGCCTGACAACAACGAACATTTTCTGGAAGATGCGGTGGATGTTCCCAGCGATCTCTTACAGGACGCCCATCCAGTGAGTGACATCTATCGTCGCCATTGGTCCATGATACGGCACTGTTTCCATCGTCATCGCCCTATTCAAGATATCTACAATTTCCGACTGACTGACCTCACCCGTCTACGCAACTACGTGGAAGCCATCTTCAATGACCAAGCTACGGCCTTCAGATTTAATCTAGCGTTTGGTTATGTGCTGCAGCATAAGGAGACAGTCCAAGTCCAATACTTTTACCCGAGCAGTAACATCCAGGTATTTGACCAACCGTTTACCATCATTAACCGGGAGACGATGCTGGAGAAACTGGACACCGTGGATCCCTTGGAATGGGCCCAACAACAACGCCCCAACACCAAGTGGACAGTGGAGAGGGTGACCAATGTTACGTTCTTCGTGACCAAATTCGGAATCTTCCCATCGGGTGAATGTATTCACCCATGCACTGATAGATACTCAGAATGCACAAACAACTATCTGAGGATATGTTGCCTCAACGGTATCCTGGGCTGCCCGACGATGATTAGAATAAACGGTTCAAAGCGAACATGGCCGAAGATGGAACTTTCTGGAATGGAGACTTCTGATTGGACAAGAATACATCTAACGGACAAAAACGAATATGACAGATGCAAATGGTGGCCTCTGATTGGACAAGAATCTTCTTGAATTATAAATATACCCAACGCGGCTCCCCCAACGTGGGTATGATGTAACATTGGGGAGAATAAACTATATGAAAAAACTTCTTGTTGTTGTTGTTCTCTCATGTCTCATCCTTGTTGTTGTTGTTGTTGTACTCTCTCCGGTCTGTTAAGGCGTAACGACGGACGTCACTGCATTTCGAAGAATGAGTGACAATTCCATGGAATATCTAGAAAATCAGAGCTTCTGAGCTATTTCACCAGGGTGTTGAAGCATTGAGCTTGGTGTTGGCGGGCGTTGCTACAAGATGACACCTCACACGACGCATTCGAACCAAGGATGGTCCATCTCTACACCAAATACCTTCCTTCACTGCCCCAAAATACCCGCTTTCGCTACTACTCGTACTGATGACGTCACCAATGACGTCACAGATGCTACGGACATGCCTCAAATCGGGCTGTACCCCCCGAGAGCTACAAGATGACACCTCCCAGGACGCATTCGGACCAAGGATGGTCCATCTCGACCCCAAATACCTTCCTGTACTGCCCCAAAAAGGCCACTTTACTTACTACAACCAACTGCGCATGCGCAGATTGACGCGACTTGCACTTTAAAACACGCCATTCTGACTCTAACCCACACAAGCTTCACTTTGACACCTTCCACGACCCATTCGGACCCATAGCGGTCCATCTCTACCCCAAACACACACCCACATACGCCCAAAATGTCTGCTTTCTATACTACGGCCAGACTGCGCATGCGCAGACTATTGGAAACGGACGAACCATTAGTCCAGTCGGATGCTCCTCAACGAGAGCTTCAAAATAAGATCTCATACGACATCATAGGATCATTAGGGACTCACCTAGACCCCAAAACGTCCACCCGGTATGAACCTATACCCCCATAGCCATGCAATATAGGCCTATGGGCTTACCCAGGCCTCGGTGAACTTTTTCCAAAAATTTCACCGTTTCGCTTCGAAACCCCTCCCATCGTGTTCTAAATGACGAGACGAGAAAAACAAATCCAAACAGCCCATATCACAATGAACGTATGTGAATTTCCCAGGTTGAACCTGTACCCCCATATAGCCAGTATGGGACTATATACAGCCCTACCCGGTACTTTTCCAAAAATTTCACCGTTTCGCTCCGGGACCCTTCCCATCGTGTTCTAAATGACGAGACGTGAAAAACAAATCCAAACAGCCCATATCACAATAAACGTATGTGAATTTCCCAGGTTGAACCTATATCCCCATAGCCAGTATGGGACTATATGGGCTATATGGTACTTTTCCAAAAATTTCACCGTTTCGCTCCGTGACCCTTCCCATCGTGTTCTAAATGACGAGACGTGAAAAACAAATCCAAGCAACCCATATCACAATGAACGTGTGTGAATTTCCCAGGCTGAACCTATAGCCAGCCTATATGCCTATATACAGGCCTACCCGGTACTTTTCCCAAAAATTTCACCGATTCGCTCCGGGACCCCTCCCATTGTATTCTAAATGACGAGACGTGAAAAACGAGACCCCACAACCCATATCACAATGAACGTGTGTGAATTTCCCAGGTTGAACCTATACCCCCATATAGCCAGTATGGACTAGATGCAGACCTCGGTGACTTTTTCCAAAAATTTCACCGATTCGCTCCGGGACCCCTCCCATCGTGTTTTTGTTGGTGAGACGAGAAAAACGAGACCCCACAAGCCATAGTAACACCCACAAAAAAATTGACCACCCCTCCCCCCCATATAGCCAGTATGAGCCTATACACAGACCTCGGTGACTTTTCCCAAAAATTTCACCGATTCGCTCCGGGACCCTTCCCATTGTCATTTTCTTGGCGAAACGAGAAAAACGAGACCCCACAAGCCATAGTAAAGCCCACGAAAAAAATTGACCATCCCCATACCCCATACAGGCATTTTCCCTTATATTGTATAATACAGACCCCTATTGTAGTGTCCGTGTTCCGCTTTTTATAGTTTCGGGAAAAAATCCTAATTTTACATGCACCCACCCCATTGACTTGATAGGCAGGTCCCAATAAGCCTGGGGACCGATATTAGCCCTTTTGACTAGGGTTGATAGGGGTTTTCCCCTATTTTAGGGGTAAAGTCCGTGTTCCGCTTTTTATAGTTTCAGGAAAAAATCCTAATTTTACATGCACCTACCCCATTGACTTGATAGGCAGGCCCCGATAAGCCCGGGGACCGATATTAGCCCTTTTGGCTAGGGTTGATAGGGGTTTTCCCCTATTTTAGGGGTAAAGTCCGTGTTCCGCTTTTTATAGTTTCGGGGAAAAAATCCTAATTTTACATGCACCCACCCCATTGACTTGATAGGCAGGCCCCGATAAGCCCGGGGATCGATATTAGCCCTTTTGGCTAGAGTTGATAGGTGTTTTCCCCTATTTTAGGGGTAAAGTCCGTGTTCCGCTTTTTATAGTTTCGAGAAAAAATCCTAATTTTACATACATCCACCCATGACTGGCTGCCCCTTCACGAATGCTTCACTTTGATACCTCACTCGACCCAATCGGACCATGCAGCGTATTTGAAGTCTGGGGACTACTTTTTCTCCGCGGAAGCTTTTTTCCCGCGACCGCATCACCACCAGACCGCATCACCGCGGAAGAATACATGCCCAGGGGCCCTTTGCCGGAACTATAGTGACCTTGAGCTGGTGGCGCCCCCTGGCGGAACTCTTGGGGAGATGACGGGGAGTTCCCTATACCTTTAACCTGGAAACAGCGCCCCCTGGTGGATGCAAGAGTTATCTCCCCCGGCAAAATGGGGGCCTTCCCGTGTTCTACCTACTACTTATATCTGTATTCAATGCAGATTTTACTTTCCAATAAGCATGAGGGGCATCCTTGCTCTTTCCATTATCCCAATTAAGTCATGAGTCATCTGCCAAATCCGAGCCATGACGGATATAGCTTGTACACCGCAACGAATATCAGTCACTTCAATCGGAAATATGCGTGAGCTTCTGATCCCTCCGAACAAGCCCGTATTTGAACGAATTAAGCGCCAGGCAATTTCTCCATCTGGTTGCTTTCAGACCCTCTATCTGTACTTATGTGAGAAAGCTGTTTGAATCTTTATGGTTCTCAGATTATCTTATTGGTAGATCTCAAAGTGTCAGTTTTAAGGGATGTATGTCAGACTCCACAAAGCTTAGTTATGGAGTGCCCCAAGGCTCTGTTTTGGGTCCTCTTCTTTTCATTATTTATATAAACGATTTGCCCTCAGTGCTCAAGCATTCTAAGATAGTATTATATGCTGACGATAGTGCTATATTTTATTCTGATGTTTCTGTTTTAAAGATAAATCGGGCCTTAACAGAAGACCTAGAAAGTGTATCTACTTGGCTCAAAGAAAATTGCTTGACTTTAAATGTGGCAAAAACTAAATGCATGCTATATGGAACACATCAACGACTTGCTAAGGAACCCAATTTGAATCTAGATGTGAATGAGTGTCAAATTGACCAGGTTGACGTATTTAAGTATCTTGGTGTTTACGTTGACTCTTGCTTGACATATAGAGATCATGTTGACAAAATCTGTTCCAAAATATCGCAACGGATAGGTGTCATCAGCAAGGTCCGTAAATATATTTCACAGGACTGTGCAAAACTACTGTTTACATCTATGGTAACACCACTATTTGATTATTGTGATGTAGTGTGGTCGAATTGTAGTGACAAGCTCCAACGAAGGCTCCAGGTTTTACAAAATAAGGGAGCACGAATTATTTTGGGTCGTGGGAAACGGGAACACGTAGTAGACATGCTTAAAGATCTAAATTGGTGTGATGTACGGAAACGACAGGAAATGCATGTCCTGGAAATGGTTTATAAATGTACAAATGGAATGGTTCCCTTTTATCTATGTGATTATTTTAATTTTAACTCCAGTGTTCATACTTATACCACAAGGCAGAGAAATGACATTCATATTGTTCTGTGTGCCTCAGAAAGCAAAAAGAAAACTTTTTTATATAGAGGAGCTATTTTATATAACAAATTACCGACTGAAATCAAGTCATGTAAATCTCTTTACAGTTTTAAACGTAAATTAAGCGCATTTTACGAAGGCAACTGATTTTATTATACTTGTTATTTAATCGAGGTACAAGTGAACTCTAATGCCCCCTTGTATATATTATTGAAATTGTGTTTTAATGTGTGAAAGTTGTGAGATACAGGGCCGTCCTGGAAAGCAGCCGTTTGGTTGAGGATGTATTTACCCTGTTTAAATAAATTATCTATCTATCTATCTATCTATGGGATGCTGTTAATAATAACGAACTTCACGAGTTAAAAAAAGTTGTAGGCTATACTCATCTGAACAGCCAGAAACGTTTCGATCAAGCCATGATCAGGCGATGTAGATTCGGCCACACACGATTAACTCACGAACATTTACTACAAAAAGAGCCAGTCCCAAGGTGTATTCCATGCCATGAAGATCTCACAGTGAAACATATTCGACTGCATAGATTTTAAGATTGTAAGAGATTCTTTTTATCGATCGACAACTTTGGAAGATCTTTTTGGTCGGGTGAGGGAGGACTGTGTCTTAGGTTATTTGAGAGAAATCGGTTTGTTGCATAAGTTTTAATGTGTGTGCTTTAATATGTTGGATTACTTAGTTATTAACTTGAATATTTAGAATTTTGTTTGATCGTCTCTCTCTCTCTCTCTCTCTCTCTCTGTATCTCTCTTGCTTTGAAGTCAGATTTTTATAGGCTATATCCGAGAATTTTTTCCGAGAATACGCCCTCATGTTGTTTTCTCTCGAACTTCAAAGAGTTTGTCTTTTAGCTTCTTCTCTACATAAACTGAGCCTTCATCTATACCGAGATCTCACGAAGGTAGCGTATTGCCCCAAATACACAGTCCGTTCATTGGTTCGGCTCCCCAAAAAGTAGAACACATCTGTGTTGGTGACATGATCAAAGTTAATGAACCTTTCAATTTAAATGTTATATATTTAAATATTTAAATTATTTCTACTTCCGAACAACCTCATTTTCTGGACGAGAAATATTTAAAAAAAAATGTTATGAGAAACAACAAAACAGGCAAAATAAATAGTTTACACATGTGAAGATTTCTTGTTTTATTACTCGGAAATACGCTTGAACGCGTCTCCAGCCATCTAAGACCCCTAGAGCTTCAGGGGCCTGGGCGGCCCCTGGACCCTCGCCTATTTGTGCTGTGATAGTGGCCCCCCCAATCACCAATTGCTTCCGCCGTGCCTGTTCGTGGATATCTGGTGGAGGTTCTGGTGGAGCCACAAAACAGGCAAAATAAATAGTTTACACATGTGAAGATTTCTTGTTTTATTACTCGGAAATACGCTAGAACGCGTCTCCAGCCATCTAAGACCCCTAGAGCTTCAGGGGCCTGGGCGGCCCCTGGACCCTCGCCTATTTGTGCTGTGATAGTGCCCCCCCCCCCAATCACCAATTGCTTCCGCCGTGCCTGTTCGTGGATATCTGGTGGAGGTTCGAATTTCGGAAGAGGGTTAAGTACGAGTCTGTGCTTTTCCGAGAGGGCGAGTCCATATTTGTTGATCGTGAGTAGAAGTGGTGTCTAACTAATATTATGGGCGACATATAGCACGAAGGATGGTGGTATTTGAAGCGGAAGGGGACAAATAGTGATCGCAGTTTTATATCTTGGTAAGCCGCGAATTGATTACAGGCTTCGATTGAAACTGGGTCCTACCGTTGCAAAGCGGCGGCTATCATATCTAAGCTATTGCGTCAAACTCAAATAACATAGCCGTGAACTTAGACATTCAGTTCTAGCTATATTCCAGTGTGCTAAGAACCCGGCGCCGACGAAGACGAAGCATAGGTCAAAGTGACTTTGTACAGGGGCGGACAGTAGTGGGGAAAATGATCCCTGAAACGTTCAGGAATCAGGATGGAGGATGGGTCTTGGGGATCAGTTACTGATGAGGGAGTAGATAGTTGCCATGCGCCATATTTTCAGCACATTTCTTGTACACGCACTCTAGCTGTGTTTTTCTTGACTGAAGTTGTTCCACAATTAAACATTCTTTAAAGTTTCCCATATAATGCTTGAAGAGAGTTATACACTCTAGAACTTTATTCTAGTCTCTCCTTCATTTTTCGTAACTTTCTACAGCCTTACGAAAGATACTCGTGCCCAAGAAAAGATTGGGACCCTAAACCCCTCAACACATGACAATATCCTCGGATGACGCCAGTACATCTCTAGGCCTACCCGAAACCCCAGAAAATACCGTAGAAAGCGTGCCAGTAATCAAACCGTATGCCCCACAAAAGACACTGGGCAGAAAAACAACCAAAAAAACTTTGTTTTGTCAGCATGGGAACTGGAACGAATATTATAAACAAAATTTGACAGTTTTGTCCGACATGTGTGTGAGGTTGTCTATGGCTGGCATGCTTCATGACTTTTCGTCTTTCCTTCTACTAGTCAACGAGGGCAAATTCCCAATGGTCAACATCGCAATTAGCTTTGTTTCTGGAAGTGGTCAGGTGGTATTCAACTGAAAATTCCAGTCTGATAACATACAGCCACAAAACGATGGAAAAGTATGCGTTGTCGGCATAGCGGTGAGGGAATTGAGACACAATGAATCTTTAACTACGTCACAGTGTCAGTGTTGGGGAAAGCCGAGCAGACCCTTCCTCATACAGAGGGCGTAACGCTCCTCTCTACATGGGCGTCCTGGGTCAGATCGAGTTTCTGTCAGAAATTAGTGTGATACCTCTCACAAGATGATCTGCCATTAATCTGCAGGGATATCTGGTTTCATTCAGTTCTTGCGCTGATTTCAACTCCGGACACATGTACTGTACGTTTCTGATGACCATCGGGAAGTTGTACACACTCTTACGGGATCACAAAAACAGTAGAAGACATGAAAAATACATTGAAGCAATCCTTGAGGTGTGTATTATTCAATAGGATATATTTGCAGGAACATCGGGAAACGACAACTCTCAAAACTTCAAAAGACCTCCAGCTGTCATTTTCCATTACCTGTTTCGTTCGCCTCAACCTCTCCGTGACGTGGTTACATTGTATCCCAGAATGCACTTTCCTCTCTCAGAGGGTTGTTTCCCCTCCCACCGTGTGTATGTGACATTCGTATGGCATCAGATTGTACCTTCTGCTGTCAGATAGTTTACGAGAGGTTACAGTATCTGATAACGGGAGAATTATATAATAGTTTACCTGTGTAAGCTTAGTGTAATCGGCGAGCATACACAGGACATGAATCCGATTAACCTTCCTGGGTTCGAATATCGTAGATTATATACCTTTGAAAATCTTGTTTGTGGTGGTTTACAGTTTGTTTACCATTGGTAGAGTCTCGCTCGGGATTCGAATCAGCGACCCCACGAGTAAGGCACCTAATGGCGGCGATCTAAACCACTCGGCCATAGGGGGTAAGCGGTGTCAGGAAATTTCGGCAGGCGACATTTCGGCAGGCGACATTTCGGCCAACGACATTTCGGCAGGAAGTGAAAAAGCGACATTTCGGCAGGTTGTCATTTTTGCTGTTAATTGTCCAAATACAATGTACAAACTTACTGGGGATAGATACATGTAGTAGAAGCTCCCCCTCACCCGGATACACCCCCCCTCCCACCCTCTCTATAGTACTAGACTATTTTCAATGTGATTTTGTGCAGATCTGTAGATGTGTAGGGACATGACTGAAGTAATTGAAACAAACACAAAAGTTGAATTCAGTAACAGTGTGTATATTGCATAGCACAAAAGCATATCAGTCAACAAAACATATAGCACCATAAGTCGTGTTTCTTGTGCACACACTATTCTTCAGTCAAATTCTTTTTCTCCCTGTCTGTTTTAAGCACAGTTTGCAACAGTGTTTATTAGTGGACTGGCTTCCACCTGATGACATGGCCAGCCCCTTGAAGAAATTCTTCTATTGTCTTTCTGTTCCCTGCTCGGTCTTGGCAGAGGGTCTGCAGGCGACGTTGCAGATCTCGGTAGACTCGTCGTACACGGATTGCTGGAGGATTTCCTCTAGTAGCCTCGCTGATCTGAGTTGCCACTACACTCTCATCCTTCTTGATGCACTCAATCAGTTTCCAGATGTGAGGGTGGCTGTAGCCAACCAGGTGGAAAAACTTGTTATTCCACGCCTCACACAAATTGTTCGTACGTGGTTCCATGTTCAAAGTTGCCTCGTGGACATTCCATAACTCCGGGGAAAACAGTGGAGGGATGCGATGAATGCGGACTGCAACGCCAGGTCGACGAACTGTCCTGTGGGTGCCACTGACATATGTAGTGTCAAAATAGTTCACAAGCTCTTCTGCTCCGTCTGGGATGTTGTCTTTGAGGTGGTTCATTCCAGTAGCCACATCACCGAGGGGGAGGAGAGCAAGAGCGTCCAGCTTCCCACAAAATAGTTTGAAGTCATCATCTTCTTTGTACATCTGGACAAGACGGAGATCCTGGATCTTTCTCCACGTGCTCTGGGTAAGGTGGTAGAAGCACCCACGTACATGGAGATGGGGTCCGAGTACTTCACGGATGGCGTTGATGGCAGCTCGTTCAAAGTCACACAAGACAGTTGAAGGATCAGGGTACAAGTCTTTAGCCTGGCAGTAGTCCATGATGGCCTGGAAGAGTTCCCTATATGTGTCTTCAGTCTTTCTCTGTAGCAAGGCGTATGCTGTGGTGACCGCAGAGTTTCCAAGTGGAACTCGAATGATGTACAGCTGGAGGAACTGTGTTGGTGCCATGGAATAGTTTCCGTCCATCAGCCAAGTATCTGCATCAGCAAGGTGTTTCAGGGCAACAGACGAAGCAAAAACGAGGATACGGGCATCGGAGTCTTGGCCATAAATGAGAAACCTCCGTGGGGTTGGGCTGGAGGTTTCTGCCCACTCACCATCAATGGCCAGGTCTTCAAGGCTTTCTGGGTCCAGGGGAAAACGGCTTGATCTCTGACGCTGGACGAATCGTTTGAATGACAACTCTTCACCAATAAATGTCGTTGGCCGAAATGTCGCCTGCCGAAATGTCGCCTGCCGAAATGTCGCGGATTCTAAGCAGACCGGTAATCTTGAAAGCGAATACAAAGTACCCCTCTGACGACCGTAACGACAGCTCCCATAGGCTATTATAGCTGAATACAAAGGAGTGAGTGAGTGAATAGAATTTAAAGGGATTTCGTAGAGATCACATGGCAAAAATTTAAAAGAAATAAGAAAAATTATAGCTATTGATAAGGTACAATTCCTGTTCCTGTATTGTTTTCGACATAGTTGCTTGCTTCCACATCTGATCCTTCTTCTGGGTCAAAAATATTTCCATCGGAGTAGCTATCGAAGCTATAATCGCCGTCTGAACCTGAGCTCGAGTTGCTTTCGTTTTGCCTGTGATCCGCCATTTTGACTTCAAACATGTCAAACCGGTTCCTGTCGTGACGTCATCAGCCAGAATGCGGATTATGAGAATGGCCAACTTTGATCCCATATTACGCATGTTAATGGTCAGAAAAAAAATCTGCAATTTTTTTTTCCATTACTGTGAAGTATTAACCGTGACTTTCAAGCATTTTTAGGCCAAAATAAAACCCGCTGGGGATTCCCTTTAATGTCGCTTTCAACAATATTTCAGCTATATCATGACGAACCAACTAAGCACCACCCAGCCCAGGTGTGTTCCTTGAGGCAGCCTGGAACTAGGCACCCTCCATCCACCCTATAAAATACTGAGGACAGCACACAAGACACAGACAGGACGCTTACATGGTGCAATAAAGACAAGTGATATTACAGTGCTAGACATCACATTATCAAGTTCCTGTTGCTTCTCAGCAAAATGCATTGAAGCAATATAAAGGAAAATGTATACAAAGTATAACAGTATTTTTGTTATTTTGGGATACGATATGTCAAAATAAGATATATCTATCTTTCTGTCTACAATTTGTTTGTGGTTGTTTACGATTTGTTTACGGTTGTTACATTTTGTTGTTGCGGCTGTTTACTGTAGTTCACGGGCGTTCTCGGTTGTTCTCACAGGCCCGCAAAACAAGAGTTTTGGGGGATGTGGACGGTGGTAATACGGTGACGTGTCGAATTATGGGGTCTCTATATATAACCCCATGCTTTATATAAATCAACATCTATATAAAGCATGGGGTTATATATAGAGACCCTATATTTCGACACGTCACCGTAATACCACCGTCCACACCCCCCAAAACTCTTGTTTTGCGGGCCTGTGGTTGTTCTGTAGGCCTAACATTCTAAGCACATCAGCGTTAGCATGTTCAGAAGTCAAACACTTTTCTGAACGCATATATGTTTAAAACTTAAACATGTTCGTTTAGAAAATTGTTTAGAGCCTAAACATTAGATTTAGAGGAGGTGGAATATCGACCAATGAATGAATATGCAATGGAGAATCAAGTCAATCTCTCGTTATCTTCCACTCCAATGGAGGCCTATATCTACGCAATGCATTTTGCTTCATATCAAAATGCATCATGGTAGACGCCCGGTGTAATGTAGATGTGCACTGTAATTTTATTGATCACAGGCGATAGGTTATACCCAGGCAGAGCGGTCCAATCGTCAAAACAGTTAATGATACTCCACAGTGCCAGCTGTATTGAATCCCTGTTACAACCGTAGAATAGAAATCGGATATCACGAATGTTCCGATCAGATTTCAAATTACACTGGTTGTACCATATGGTACTTTGCAATATGACATTTCACTGCTTTTATGTACACCTTCACAGTGCCATCAAACCCACAAATCCAGATTGCCTACATGTTGCGTAAAATTGTAAAAACAAAGTTGCTACATTCTGAAAAATTTAGCGTTTATTTATTTGTAATCTTTCGAATGGTTGCGGGGATTCAACATTTTGTGTTTGGTATTAAATGTGCATGCAAATAAGCATCAATATTTCACAGTCTGTCTCAGATATTATATTAGTGTCAGAATTTTAGCACAATATTGGCATTTGTGCACATTATATATATTCATTTTTTTTGTATTCCAGAATATCAAGAAATTTGTTTCAGTAAATTGATAAAGGATAATATGATTCAGCGTTTTATATTTTCTCGTCACTGCGCTAGACGATTGACAAAACATCATCCGCTCAGTAGTATGAAAAGCGCATTTGAACTATCATTGGGAGAGAAATCTCATTGAGAGGGGTGGGCGGGGGGGGGGGGGGATTTTGAACAATATCTAGCGTAAGTTTCTCTTTGGTTTATTTTAATTTCGGCCTATGCATCAACTTGAATGAATATTTTTAACTTCTGAATTGCCTTTCAAGGTTGTTTATATATTTTTACAGTTATCAAGATGGCCGAGCCTCATCCAGAAATCTTCAATACAGTTCCTCCTCAGCCAAAGGAGAAGAAGCCAGGACAACTTCCCGAACATATGGTTAAGCAATTCTTTGAAGAGGTAAATTTGTATGCTCAGCTCGGAACTCCATTAAAGGGTACATGTGTTTGGTCTTGTCGATTTGAAATGTCTGTAGGAATAATATGGATTCGGTTATGATTATGATAATACCAAAACACGTGATTATTGTTTTTTAGTATCCAAATCTTAATTGCATGACCTGCATAACATTGGAGATAATAGACAGTGCTAATGAGAGTAAGGCCACCTGGAATACACATCTCCCAAGGCGTGTTATTGTACCCCTGTCAATGTTACCTCCTATATGAACTAATTCGTGCACAATTCTCTATAGGGATATGTGTTGGTGGAAGACTTCTTCAAGAAAGAAGAGCTTGACCCTTGTCGGCGTTCTATCGAGCAGCTGGTAGATGACCTCGCTAAGAAGATGAAGAAAGCCGGGAAACTTTCGAGTAGGTACACCAAATTAGAAACGAGTCATCATGTTATGTGCTGAACATGTACTTCCGCCTATACTTTTGTGAGAAAACTACTGATTCACATATATTTACAATAAACATAAGAAGATTTTCTCAAGTACAATATCAAAGGCGGAACCAAATATATTCGCTTCTATGTATAGCGAATTCGGCTACATGAATTGCTCCATAAGGACAATCGTTTGCATGTATTAATTACTATGGTGTGATAAGGCTTGGGTTGATTGACAGGGGTGGGTGTACAAGGTCATGAGATGGGGAATTCCCAGAAATTTTCTCAGGACTTCTCGGTGAGTGCACCGAGCGTTGAGTGCATCACGATCATGAAAGGGGAATTTCACCAAAATGTCCCAGACTGTTTTTCCATGTATTTTCCTATACCCATTTACTGTAAAACATTGTAGTTTCGGTCTATCATTGCGACGTTGTTGTGATCGAAAGCACTCATTTCATTAGCTGATTGGCTTGATTGAGAGATCGAGCGTTTAGTGTAGCAGGATCATGAACTACCTTTGTTTTATTATAAATAGTAAGCATTCGTGTCATTACTTGATTGACAGGTGTAAATGGGGAATTCCAGAACGTCGAGCGAACTTATGGAATTATTGACAGGTTAGCTCAATTCACAGGTGGGTCGGTTTGTGATTGCGGGGGATCGACCTAAGCGGTTTGGATTCAACTGGGGGGGGGGAGAACCGGTTCAAACCGATTGTATTAAAAATAGCATCGTGCGCTATAGAATAGGGCGCTCATTTTGTTTCGTGAGGTACACTGGGTTAACCCATAAAGTCACGATGTTGTAATGTACGACGCACTCGAAGCAATTTACATGCCTTGACAACTGACGAGATAATGAGTTCGCTCACAACGCCGACCGGTTTTCCTGTACGACCTGCTGGAAGACTTTTACCCGCCTGGAAAATTCAACGCCCCAGTTAACTGAGTCGATTACTCTCAAGTTCGACCCACCGTCTTCGAGTCGATGAATTCAAAGCGGTCGTTCGGTCGCCCAAAGTCGTGACGGTGCAACCTGCTTCACCTCTGAGGGTTGATCGACCACCTCGAGATTATAATAGTCGATCCGCTGCCCGCGTTGAAAAACTGATAAAAGTCGATCCACATCTCCGAGTCGAGAAGCCCACGAAGTTCTATCATGTGACTTTATTTCAACAGCCGGATCCAGGTGAATGGTCCATGATCCGGCGGTCTTTTCATCGTCTTAGTCCAATGCAAGATATCTTCAATTTCCGCCTCATCGAACTCCAGCCATGTAGAATTCATTCTTATGGATAATCCCACTGCCTTTCGATTGGATCTGGTGTTCGACTACCTGTTATGGCATAAGGAGACTGACCAAATACGTTATTACTATGCGAATGCCAATGCCTACTCGTACGCCTAGATCTTCGACATCACTAGTCGCCGTTTGCTGGAGAGGGTCATGACCCAGCTCAACACCATGGACCCCTTCGAACGCGCCCGGCAACACAGTCCCAACACCCGTGGAGTTATGACAACACAAATAACATTTTTGTAACGAAAATGACAGACAATTTCATCGGCAATTTCATCGGCGCCTTCTTCGGTCTACCGATCTAGCTGAAGTGCAGGAAACGGATACCCGCCTTAGTTGGCGGGAGTAGTGGGACTAATACCCTAGCGATGTCTTTCACAACGCGCTCACCACCTTCGAGCAGCTGGACGACGAAGGCACTGCGGCGTACTCATCGAACAGCGGTACTCTTCGTTTAGGGCGTGCTATGATGCAGATGCCATTCATGATCTCATGGAGGTGGCGTCGCCCAAAACTCATTGAATACAGTGTCATATCCCATCGGGTGTCAGCCTTCCCGGGTCGTTTACAATATGGAGGTCATCCTGTATCCTTTAGCGTAAATTCCTTCTCAGCATCCTTTCGTCCCCACCCACGATCCCTATAAACCGAATGCCTGGATGATGGACTACTTGGAGATCGTGAGTCAAGCCAGTGTTGCGCACCTCACGTCGACATTCTGCCGTCATCGAAACGACCAGTGACCACATGGCCCCCGCACTCCGCTTCGCATTCACACTTCGCTTTCTGGACGGCCGAACTCAGTTGTTCAGAGCATATCGTATGACAAGTGGGCGAAACATTACGGCTGTACCCTGCACAAAGGTTATTCTAAACTACATGACCAGCATCATACGCCTGTTGCGAGATCAGCCGACTTTTTCTCACTGATCGAGCAGGAAGATGCCGCCATGCACGACTGTCTGAAACGGAACATCGTCAGTGGTCCCAACATCATCTTGGAGCGCCACCAAGAGGAAGGCAAGACCCACATTCCAGATGGAAAACTCTGGATTCTGGACGCCGTCTTAACAGAGCAACTATTCAGGTTCATAGAGTGTGTTCTGCATGTACCCTTACAGATAAAATTGCTATTTGATGAATGCCCACCTATTTTCAAGAATACCGACGTGCGTCGCGAGGACATTAGGACAATTTGTGGGCGTACACCGCAGAACACAGCTTTCTGGTGCAGTCCCAACGCGTGCTCAACAGCAGTATCCTCCACTCGGCCCACGACCTCGATATCACCCTCCTGTGTCATGTCATAACCTATGTTTGCTGCCTAAGTTCAGTTAAAAGTGGGTGAATCGGCGCGACCCCGACATCGACAAAGCCCTGTATACCTCGGCGTCGAAGGGGGATGCCCTCATCTACGCCAAATCTTTGACGACAGAGTCACCAAGACTTATTTGGATGTGAGGTTTCCGGGCAAAAGTACATCTATTGTATTGTACATACCGCGATGTTATAAAAAAGATCCATATACACGAAGAAATATGACCATTATAGACAACTTTGTCAGGATGGTCGAGTGGGTTACGACTCACTGCGCAAAGCCAATCTATTGTTTGAAATTGATATCGGAAAACCACGATTCACATTGCACAATTTTCACGGTAGTGTTTTACCTATGGATGTTCGTTTACCAGTAATTAATACATGCGCCTGTACAGTAAAATAGCTCGAAAATAACATGCAAGATGAAGGTTAGTCTGTTTGCCTACTTATCCTGGAGCTTGCTCGGCGGTATAACTGGTACTGGCTGTAGCTGCGGTGACGAAGATCCAGATACACTTAAGTTAATTGTAGAGCTCGTAGTGCTGGTGAACGGTGAACAGCTGACGTCTCGTGGCAAGTAATCGTCTGGGCTATTTTAGTACGACCGATTCAAACCAGTTCTCCTTCCCAGCCCATCAATCCACACCGCCAAGGTCGAACTGCAACAATCACAACTCGACTCATCTATGGAATTCCCTGTCTCTACCTGCCAATCGCAAATACGTTCACCCAACGGTCTGGAATTGCTGCAACCTCCACATACCAATAAAATGAGTGCCTAGATCACGACATAACCAATGAAATGAGTGCCTAGATCACGACCGCGCCACACCGACTGACCGAAATTACAATCCCTCTGTTTAAAATTACTGTTTGCTCAAAACTGATATAGGAATTCCCCTTTACATGACCACGCTGCATTCGCCTTTTGACATGTCAATTAAGCCATCCAGCCAGCAAAATAAGGCTTAAGCTCACCGGTTAGGCTAACCGATTAGTCGAACTAAACCAGTAACATGTTGTTGCTGTTGTTGTTGTTGTTGTTGTTGATGCGTTTTATGTGTCGCTGTTGTAAAACTTTGAATTTCTTGCCATAAATCAAAACAGTCTGAAACTTCATACATCTGCTATTTGCACATCAGTATTTGGATAAAAACATGTTTTAAACCTTTCTGAACCGTATCAATTTTTGGTACACAAGTTCATATTCATGTTTAAAGGTCAACCCAAACGCTCTGAGGTCAAAAATATAAAAAAATAGTCCTTTCGATTCTGAAAATAATGATATTTTTTTCATAATTTTGTGCAATCTGGTTGGCGAGATATTGCCGTTTGAAAGGTGAAAATCGCTCTCCTGTCAATTCCAGCTGTGACGTCACGGAGGGAAGCCGTCTTGTATTCTCTATGTTAAAGCCGTATACCACAGTCGTAAGTAGCTGCTGATTTCTGGAGATTTTCGGAGTATCGGGGCATGATTTGTTAAATATGCCGCGACGTTGTGTAGTGGGAGGTTGCAGTTTTACTACAGATGACGGTGTTAGTATTCATTTGTGGCCTAAAGACGAGAAAATCGCTGCAAATTGGACGAAATTTGTACGCAACACGAGAGTGTGGAAAGAGGGCCCGAGCCAGTACTCGTATAATTTGCTCGGCACATTTTGACAGAAATTAGACATCATTCGAGGACATCTACAGCGTAGCAGTTGAATTCGGGTACAAACCAAAACTAAAGAGAGCAGCTATTCCAACTATCAAACCTAAGAACAATCAGAATGTGACGGCAAAGAAATCGGACAAGGAGAATCTATCACGGACATCGGCTGAACGAACCTAGCCTGCAAGCAAGGCCTCGGGCAGGGAGACGGCTGTACATGCCCTGCTCGCTCTCGCGTGGCATTTGTTGCTTGAGCACCTACAGGTTAGACTGGATGAGTCTCTATTTCATATTATTTAATAATAATAAAATGATCTTTCATAAATATATATACGTTTGATAAGTAAATAAATAAAAAACACCAATTGGAGTGAATGGCTGTAGATACAGAAGTGATAAAAATACTTTCATAATCCCTTGACATTTGAGATTGTGGGAATATCATTCGATTTCAATTTAATTGAGGTAATTTGTCGAAAATTGAGCAAATGTGAATGCCGATCCACTCACCACGGCTTACTTTTCGCCATGAATGTCCAAAGTTTTTTTATCAAACTATATAATTCTGAAATTGGTATTTCATGGGGATTATGGGAAAACAAACAAAATTCAAATCGGACGTATATCAGTAGAGTTATCAACAGTTTACTGTCCATACTGCCGAATCCCGGAGTTTATCCCTTCGAAAAGGCTGCCTCGGTCAGTAACAACAATAACAACACAGATGTGCTCGTTCTTTACATCACAGAATCGTTCTACATTCAATACAGTTTGAAATATATGGACATTTGGTCTTGTAGATGACGATAATAAGGTTTCCAGTCAAGTTGCATACCAATCTGTATTCAACAAACGACCTCTCCGAATCCTGTCGTCGTCGAGTTCCACGTTGTCAGAGTGGTTGTCACTGTCAGAATCGGAGCCGTACGGCTCAAATTGATAGGGCTGAATTCCGCCGTTGGTCTGCAAACAACTGTTAATTTGCCCGTCATCATCCTCCTCAATGTCTATTTCATCTTCTTGGCGAAAAATATTTCCATCTAAGCAGCTGATATCGCTCGAATCCACATCTGAACCGGAGCTCTGACTGCACTCGCTTTCCATGTTATCCGCTGTTTTTTCTCAGGCAACTTCCCTGCGTGACGTCATCAACCCAGCTGTGAAAGTGTGAAAAAGCCCACTTTGCTCCCATATTACGTGTGTTTCTGATCAGATTAGAATTTTTTCAATATTTTTTTCATACAAAGTGAAGTATGAACTATGATTTTTAAGGATTTTTAGACCAAAAAAATTCCGTTTGGGTTGACCTTTAAAGGACTTTTGATCACATATCGATTATTTTTGCATGCTACTTCATCAAAACACCATAAACTAGATGTATGTGAAGTTTCAACTCGCTATTTGTTATTCGAGATATTCAAATTTTCCCTACCGAATAATTGACAGCAACAACATGCTAGGTCACTACATGGTCTAGCCCCTTTTATATAAAAAAACAGCATGGGGTTATATATAGAGGCCCCATATTTTGACACTTCACCCTAATACCACGGCCCCCCCCACCAAATCTCTTGTTTTGCGGGCCTGTGGTCTCTCCCCTATGTTTGTAAAATGGAGCGGGTTTTTGAACTACCGGTATTGATAACTGGTAGAAATATGATAATATGGATAAAATATTCCCACCATTCCAAGAAAGGACCAACAAGCTTACATTTATGATAACCCTGGCAACCTCAGGTCAAAAATATTCTAGTGATCATCAGTTGAAAAACTCGCTCCATGTTATAAACATAGGGGAGAGACCAAGAGAACAACCCACATGCTGTGTACCAGAGTCGCAGACACCCGGGCCAGACAGCATTGTCCAGGGATTAATTTGAGCTATAGTGGGAATAAGCCATTAATCACGAACATGAAGGAAGTGTCATCTGTTCACAAACGCCACTTGCCTCGTTTTTAGTGTTGAAATGTTCTGGAGAGGGGCCGGGGTGGTTGGGGCTTGCAATGGTAATATCCTTGAAACCTGATGACGTGTTACCCCCTATTTAAGCCCATGGTGCAATGTGCATGCATGGCTGACAGGTGAAAATCAAACTAATACAATCCAATTAACCAACACACCCAATCAAAGCTCGAGTAGAGCAAGCTTTACACTGCTGCACGTGCCCTGCTTTCACAATGTAATTTGAGTGTCCTGTTACGTAAGTGGTGTTAGATTTCAGGATAATTGAACACCTGCATTATGCATCATGACATTGAAATAGGAAGAAAACGTCATCAGTGTAGATGGTGTGACCCGGAATACGTTATAAAGCGGTTGGTGACAGACACTACTGTTTTCTTGCAGAGACCTACGAGGAGTACGGACTATTCGAAAGACTGACATGGATGGACAAGGAATTCCCGGGAACAAACATCATATTACACCAACAAGGAAGTCTAACCAAGGTATACTTGAACGAACACCTAAAGAACCCTGGGAATATTATAAAGGAAAGTAACTCTTCCTGTTTCATTCTCTTATTCTCGTATTAATCATCATCATTTCCATCAATTCAAACATTCAGATTCAAGCTCCTGTGGGCGAACAGTTTCACCTCAGTTCAAACGGTCGGTGCTCGGAGTACCGATCGTTAGTGTCTGACGCTTGGAATCATGGTCAATCGCTTTAAAAGAAAGGCATAAAAAGAGCTGACGTCATATCAGATTCCACTTTCAAGTGATCGGCGTTCGGAGTGTACAATTCATTCATTTGATTGATTTTCGTTGTTTAAATATTCACAGTAGTACAGTTTATTTATTAATCTCGTGTTTCTGAACAATTTTGACCGTGTCAAACATGTGCACTTAGTTTGCGGACTTACACCAGCCGAAGAGCCCTGGCGTAATGATATTCCACCAGCTCAGGCGATCTCAAATAGTGGTGTCGGTTGCTTTAAGGCAAGGGAGACTACTAGTAGTATGAAACAGTTTCTTAAAGTCTTCATAATTAAATTAGAAATTATAAATGATGGCCTTCTACCATACATTCAGGCTTTCCAAGATGTTTGGAGCAATGAGAGGCTTCTTAACGCCGTTGAACAGCTGATTGGTCCAGACATTGTGGGTCACCCCATCTGGAACCTCAGGGTGAAGACCCCGAATACTGAGGCAGCAACAGTTCCATGGCATCAAGGTTGGTATAGCACCTATCGTGTGTGTCAAACGCGAATAAATGTCAACAGGGTGGGAAAAGAGGACTGGGGTTGGAGGCGCTGATAAGAATGGGATAAGGGGAAGCTGAATAGATGGTTGTTACCTTATTAAGGTAAGTTATCCGATGACAAACGTAATTTCATCAGATCTGTGCAATGGGGATCGCCAGCCACACTAGGCTGCGCTAGTGCTCCAACAGGTAAAGAAGACATCATAAAACGAACAATTATAACGTCGTTACATTATGACGTTGCCTCTTGGTACACGTAGCCACCCATTCACCAAGCCTCGATGCGTTTTCCGCTTTTTACAAACAGCTCCAAATCTAATCTCACCCACAGGCAACAAAAATGTAATGAGCTGTTACATTATTATGTGCGCGATGCATTACGCGAAACATGTCACATAATTTAGTTTCTGACAATGCAGTTATGTCAACCATGCCATTATATATTTCAATTTGTCACGAATAACATCAGTACGGTACTATATCAAGACAAACGCAAACGAAATCTTTTTGGTAGAGCAGTTTTACAAAATTTACAGGGCTGTGACCCGGCTTAGCAACACAATGGCGGACTTTTCATTGAAAAAATGACGGGGATGAGAGGGGTAGGTATCTATGACTACAACCTGAAAATAGAACCCATTCTGAACCGGTACGTTCTTTCATTCATGCATTATCCATCACGCGCTGGTGATCCATGCGAATCAAAACGCCAAACCAATGGAATATCATCGAATCATGCGAACTGTTCCTTCCGTTCTACATTTTATTACGGTGGGACAGAGATCATTCCGGCAGCCGTTTAGACGAAAGGTATATGCAATCGAAGCCAGGAGATTGGTAGCCACCTGGCCTCAGTTCGAGCTGGCGAACCCCACTTGGAAATTACGTCCCCTGTTGTGACGTTGACGTTCTGTGTTACAGTCCAACAGTCTTTCTGAAATATTATAAAGGAAACAAACTCTTCCTCTTTCATTCGTTTATTCTCATTTTAATCATCATCAATTCAAACATTCAGAATCAAGCTCCTGTGAAAGAGATTTCACAATTCTGATGCTCAATGTCTTTTTTTTAAATTTTATAAGATGCCGCTTATCTAGATGATGCGGCCGCTCGTGTTCTCCAGCCGACGGCATGGATACCTTTACTGGATGCCGACGAAACCAATGGCTGCCTGCAGGTAAATTATGTCAGTGTAGTTAGTTTTATGTTAGGGGCTGGGAAAGAGTAAAATTTTGCCTTTGTGGAGCAGTTTCTTCTTTCGCAGCAGTATACCGTAGCAGCACTGTTTTTTTTTTTTGTTTTTTTTTTTTGGTGCATAATGTATTGAAACGGAACACAACCAGAAAGGTGAACTGTAATCATGATAACTAAAATTTTATTAAAATGTGGGCACAAATATTTGCGTCTTATTGCTCGTCGTTTTTGTTTGATTCCGTGTGCTTGACAGATAGTACGGGGTGGACACAAGACCGGTCGGGTGGCTAAGCATCAATGTTGCGCCGGTGACACCTGGTACGTGATGTTGGACGAGACGGAAATGGAAAAAACCTTGGGTAGGATACATATATATATATATATATATATGAACAATTGGAACATTCATAATACGAATAGCCTTGGTATATTAGCCCGTCAGTTGTCTTCAAGGAACATATAAAATAGACACAAGACGTTATTCACCTCGAATTTCAAAGTGTCCTGATCATTATTGATTGGCAGAGATCTATATTTCGGGCAAAACCCAACCGCCATATTAGGAGGAATTACGTTGCTATGTAACCGTTTCTGATTGGCTCGTAAATGAAATTTACACCTCGAATTTTGAACACCGTATAGTTGGTCAATATTCCAAGGCTAGTTCGATTTGTGAATGTAAATATTGACATGGTTGGTGTATGACGATGGGTATCGGTAAGTGATAAACATCTTCACATCCGAAGTCAATTCCTACTTTCACGAACTAGCCTTGGTACATCAGCCTACCAATTATCGTCAAAGGACTTTAATAGACACGCGACGTCATTGACCTCGAATCCATTTGAATTTCGAAATGTGTCGTAGAAGTGAGTTGTAGATTGGCTAACGTATATATCCGGTCAAACCAACCGCATAGTACGAGGAATGACGTAAGCACAAAAAACAATGCTACTTAATTGAAGTAATTGGACGATGTATGATACTTTTTAAATATTCCCTATATTTCATTAAGGTATAGTCGTAGATTCCTGGTAATAAAATATGCATATGGTTGAACAATATCAGAGGATTTTCAGTGACATGCTGAACCTTTCGCTCTGGACATTCCTCAGATAGACCGGCAAGGCTTTGGTGTAAGACCACCCATTGAAAAGATAATATCCTGGACAAAAGACTGACAATACAACTTGCAGCTGATTCTTTGTCAATTATATTTCGTGAGTCTTACACCAAATCGTTGCCGATAGACCAGTCCAGTCACTGCATTGAAAATTTGAATTGAACGATGACGGCCGTCCTTGACAGCAGTTTTCATTGGTCGTTGAACATGCCAACACCCAATGTAACGCTCCTTTGATAGTGTCTGTTCCATGTGGAGTTCTGGGCACGTTTTCTCGAAGTGATAGGCGAATGGAACTGTTTCGCAGGATAACCGCTGACGTGATGCCCGGAGAATATAACATTGAGCTTCCAATCTCGTCAATCTCTGATTCGGTCAAATCATTCTAGCCGTGTTTAATGTTCGCAGATAACTTTTACTGTGCATCAAAAGATATTTTTGACTTTTCAGGAGTTGATATGATAAAGGACATTATAACACTACCTGTGAAATATGGCGGTATGCTCCTGTTCAATAATCTCATACCACACCGCAGGTAAGACTTGCCAATAATAGTCCGGTGTATGTATAGTCATTCTTCAATCGGCGTAAAGCTTAGCTAAGATTCATAGCGTCTCCCTTCTGTCAACGCTATGCCGCAGGATATCCCGTGTATAATTCAGGTAGGTAAACACCGTCGGAAACAGACCAGAAAATTACATTCACTCGCCCCAAATCCCCACTATCGTAACATATGGTCCTATCGGTTTAGAATGCCATCAATATTATTAGTTACAAACACTTACTTGCACTCGAAATGCGGCACAGAACGAAATGGATCGAGAGCCAACAACTTGACAGCCATGTCTTCTTTCTGTCTCCTCGAACTAGCGGACAAGGTACGAGCCATATAGAATCTCCTGCAGGCCCACGTGTGAAATATTCCCTGCCCTATTGATTTGAAAAAAAATGTCCAAGTACCCTTCAACTACAGTCTGATAGTGTCTACCGTTTTGTCAGCATGGAATATTTGACACGTGTGGGCCTGCAGGAGATTCTATATTTAGTCCCACGGGCGAAATTTAACGGGGTCAAATTTTGGTGTGGCTCGTACCTTGTCCGCTAGTTCGAGGAGACCGAAAGAAGACATGGCTGTCAAGTTGTTGGCTCTCGATCCATTTCGTTCTGTGCCGCATTTCGAGTGCAAGTAAGTGTTTGTAACTAATAATATTGATGGCATTCTAAACCGATAGGACCATATGTTACGATAGTGGGGATTTGGGGCGAGTGAATGTAATTTTCTGGTCTGTTTCCGACGGTGTTTACCTACCTGAATTACACACGGGATATCCCGCGGCATAGCGTTGACAGAAGGGAGACGCTATGAATCTTAGCTACGTAAAGCTACCATCCTGTCGATAACGATGACGATTATTCGTGAGCTTGTCGTAAATATAAATACCTGCATTTAGGAAAGTTGCATGCATTCAGACCAGTTAAAATTAATTTCCTTAATTTAATTTAATTTTTTTTCATTCTGTTTGGAAGAAATCTGGGTAGAGCTTTTTTTGTAAAACCATGGCTCGTTTGGTGGATTCTTGTTATTTCATCAAATTAAGAGTTACTGTCTCTGTTATGTGTGTGCTCACAGCCAGCAATTGAATATGGGAATGCAGTTACCCATTTGCACAAACATAGGTTTTGAACAAGTCTCACGGTACTCGATTATCCACCATGTGGTGTTTATAGTGCGACAGTCTGACAGAAAACGAGACAGCTCTGTATACAACACTTGAACTAAATTACATTCCATGCATGTCACTCCACATGCAATGCGCTGAAAATCTTATTCAATTTATTAATTAGGGTATGAGATGGTACAGGAAATGAGGTTGAGCGATTCTTGTCGATAATCCTGCTTTCGTAGAGCCGTTACACCTCGCGGGTGGAAAGTAAATTTTGGGTGGCCATGAAAAGGCCCGACGGGCGCTTTAGCAGGATTGAGATAGTTTCTGAGTGCCTGTATGGTACGGTATTATAACCGAGTCATCAAATGTTTTTGGAATTTCGGAAAATATTTAAAATTCTTATTTATAACTTGTCATATTTCAAATATGAATGCACACTACCGAATGGCCTGCAAAACTGATACACGACAGCCTTAGGTCATCGGGCTCACCAAGATGCAGAGAACAATCCATCCGGTTAAAAGTTGTAGAAAAAAGTGTGATAATTGCTCAGTTCTCATGGTGAAGGTATACGCGAAGCCCGAAGCCTATTTTATTGGCTGATCTGATTTGCCTGTTTCAATCATGGACGGAGAAGTTTGGAAATTAATTAAAATCAGACATAGTTTTACCAAATAAACTGACAATTTTGGTCGACGATTTCGACGTCGGAATCATTATCCAACTTCAGTTTGTTGTTTTTGTTGTTCAACCGATTGTATAGAAGAAATTATGCGTCAGTGAAAGGTGTGAACTAGTTTATTAAACAGAAAAGTGGTTTGATTCGAATCTGTCAGTCTAATTTCATTCAACTTTAGTGTACATTTATTGAGAATTATACTTTTTGCTGCAGTATATAGCTAAATCTCAGTAAAGTCAGATATAATATCACGGTAATTTTCCGATATACCGTCTTGGTTTACCTATAGCTTGACTGAGAGACTCGACTATAAAAATGCAGAAAAAAGAGTATATTTCGGAGTGGGCGGTGATGCTGAACAGGATTAGGTTTTTGTACTATGCCAGCGGTCTGTCGATTTCGACGTGTGCGCTACAATTGCGTGACCTCTCCATGACCTCTATCCACTGCCTCAGTGATTCGGTCGTGCATAATGAAATCCAACCACCTCGCTGGGGGTCTAACGTGTCTATGTGACACTGGTACAAGGGGCAATGTGTAGGAAGGGTTGGGGGAACGGGTTGCACGGCATGTCCTGCATGACCAGTGCCCATCGTACCACGATGGAGTGCCCAAGTAGATCCATCCATCCATCCAATAACACCCCAGCCACCAGTCAGATTTTTGGACCGGATTCGGGGCCTTCGCGCACATCGCCGGAAGTGACATCATATATAGTAAAATAGATGTTTACCGAACATTTCGATTACTTTTCAAGTCTGCATAATACCTCTGTTGACCTAGCGTTAAAAAGAATTATCTGGAGATACTTTTCCCTGTTTATCTGGACAGAGCATATGAAAAGTAGTTCGCTCATGTGCAACACTAAAGGAGTTGTTCGGCCGGATTCAAACTGAACCGTGCGTTGGTTGGTTTCCCCTATACGTCATAGCAACGTAGTAGAGGTCAACTTGCGCTATTGGTGGCAGGGATGGTAATTGAGCCTGCGAAATGGAGCATGCGCTGTGGGGAGATTGAATGAAATCTACAGCTGTCTCAAAATCGACCAGCATTTTTAACAGTCGATAACTGATATTTATGCAGATCAATTTACTGAACTGTAGAGATCGTGATACTCCCAGGAGAAATAGTGATAGCATTATCGTACCAATATCTTTAGGCCAAGTTTATATGGGATTATGTTGTATGTATTCACTATGCGGTGGTAAATCTCTGTAAGCCTAACCTATTCGCAGAGTCGTCCAGCTTAGTCTTCCAAACGGTCAGCGAGCAAACAACCAGCGAGTTCTTGAAATCAGTGTATGACCTGGAAGCAGGGTACCGCTATCAACTTCGTCGAGATGCCGCTTATTTTTCAAGTATAAAAGGAGTTGGAAAACAGCAAACAATCAAACTACTGAATTTTAGATACGTTAGTCAAGATTCTTTATTGCATGCGCTCATTCACAACTTATCATATCATAATATCATAATCTGACTCTTGTGATTACATGAAGTCTATAAAGAAAATACAGTCTAGGTGTGACATAATCAACTTTTCGCGGGGAACTATGCAACACGAGTTGTTGTTGTTGTTCTTGTTGTAATTTATCGGATAATTTTTACGAATTTTTCTGCGAGATTTTCTTTTATGTTTTAAATCCCTTGTATTGCTGATAAATATTTTAATGTGATTTACTTCGAAAAGAATCAAAAGATTATATTTTTTTCCTAGATTCCTAGCTGTTCTCTTTATTTGAATTGAGATTTGTGTTGTCAAATTCACATTTGTCTTGAAGAGTCTTCTTGAGAGTTGAATATCTTAAAGTTAAAAATCTTGGAGTTGAAAATCTTGGATTTGACAATCTTGGAGATGACAATCTTGGAGTTGAATATCTTGCTTTAATTTTCCTGGTATCAGGTAAACTGTGCATACCAGAGTTAAAATCTTGAAGTTTGGCATTTGAATTTGTGATTACATACTCCTCAAAAGTAATGGAAAACATTTAATAAATTGCCACTTTCAACAAGCAAAGTTGGCCAGACTTCTGCTTGCCAGTGATCTATGCACTTTTACAAATTGCTTTACAAATGTTACAACCAATTCGCCATTTGTACATTATTGAGAGAACAAAGAAAAGCCTGTGCGTGCTGTTATCCGTGTCTTCAGCTGATCAGCTACTGGTTCGTATAATTTCACTTTGCCGTATCTTTTAACCCAGGATCATATTTCTAACAGCTGGCATATTTCCATGTAATATTTGCCAAATTATACATTATTCTAAGCAAAATGACACTTTCTTTAAGTACTGGGAAAATATAGTTCATATGTATAAAATTATGTTAGTTGTGACCAGTTCAAAAATATTCCCCTGTGTTAAAAGATAGGGCAAAGTGAAATTATACGAACCAGTAGCTGATCATCTGAAGTCTCCGGTCACTGCACAGACAGGCGCGGATTCAGGTTTTATATCAATGTTAGAGCTAGGTGTTCATGGTTTGCAAGTTTATGGATCAACGGTCACCCATCTCCCAATGTCAGAGTTTTTAGCCTCCTAAAAGTCGGTGTAACAATCTCCGACTGCACTGTGCAGGAAAACGCGCGCACATGCTGCATTCGGTCTATAACGATTTTGATCGACGCTAAGATCATGTATCTCAGAAAAACTGGCTGCATTTCCGATCTCTCGCGTATGCAAAATCTGCGTACGCGAGAGATGGGAAATGCATCCAGTATATCTTGTAAAAGAATTAACAAGTTTTATGCTAAATTATTACACAAGACCACATGGGAAAACATCTTGTTTAGCTGTGACATTCTGAACCTTCAATTAGAAGCGGATTATGCTGATTTTCCGAGAGCCGTAAGGGCAGAAGTCGCGCGCCGCCCAATAAACCTCCGTGTAATCGAAGGATAGGCCTAAATCAGACTGTAGGACGAATGCAATCTGATGGCATGAGAATGCGGAAACCCGACATCAGTACTATCATTAACCATGCAGCCTTATCCAAACTAACCTTGGTGTGAGGTACGGTCATATGCCAGACTGTGTCATTAGGTCACGTACTCTTCTTGTTCCCCACAAGAGAGCAAGGGAGGTAGGGACACAAGCTGATTTTACTGAGCGTACGGTTACCGATCGTACTAAGCGTAATTTGTGGACATTTACAATGTTTGATAAATTCCAGCAATCTGCATTATATGCACATTTCTATAATAGTTTAAGATCATGTTTCATTTTGCTGCGCCTGTTGGATATGTTCTTTTTCAACTCAGCTTGCCGAACTGCTCGAAGTCAATTCGCTGGAGTATAGACTTACGTTGGCAGACCACAGGCAAACCGACAGGCTTCTATGGCTTGAAGGAGGGGATATTATTTCGATCTTCGAAGCAGCCTGACCTGAAAATTGATTGGGATGACTATCTTAGAGAGAGACACACAGATGCTGGGCAGGGAGCTTCGAGCACTGAGAAGGTAATGAGCCAAAATTCTACTATCGAAATCCCTGGGTGTTATTGTGTTGGTCGTATCGATTTGTTGTGTATGTATTGTTGGAAAAGCTGGTACAGACGAATCGCCAGTTCCGACCCACCAAAGTGAAATTTGCATCTGTTTCAGAAGGAAATGGTTTGATTGGCATATTCATTATCTTGATCGCCGTACAATTGTCCATAGCCTTTATTAACAAACTAACTTAGCTGGGGATAAACTGAACTGCAGGGAAAATAAAATTACATTTCTTAATGAGAGGTGTCAGTTCCCACCCACTGTCGCCAGTTCCGATCCAGCCTCGTTTTGACATTGACATTTGGCCCAGATATAAACAAATGTAATCGTCAACATGATAACTTTTCCGCCAAAATAAGTTCCTAGCTGGATATTTCATTTTGAATGTCTTCATCTGATAAGTGAACATCTGACGTTAAAGAATGCGGGTTGGGGGCGATAGTGATATGGTCGACCTGATCATATTGACAAGATATATTGGGCTCTGAAATAACTCCGATTGCTAATAAGCGTATACTCACTCGAAAATGATGATAAATCAACGGTACTTTTACTTATTTTACCTCTGAAATAGCAGATTAAAGAGAAGAAATGCTAATCAGCACTCGAGTTACGATTTTACGTAGTGAGCGCTGCGTTCGCAAGACATTTTCAGGCCATGGTACGACCCAGATTTGCCATCCATGGATGATGGTGGTTCGGAACTGGGTCCGTCAGTTGATGTCAACAATGGAGCAGGTAGCCTTTAGAGAGACACCCCAGTAAATAAATTTATGACAGATACATAGTACCATATGATAATTATATGTGAGAAACAAAACATCAAAACTTTGACCGGAAGCCCTGGCAGACGACACGGTTTTTGACCAACGGCGAGTCATGGTGTTTGTACTTAGACCGATGTAGTCGTGTGTATGGTGTGGGTCTGCAAAGCTGTCTCCTAACAAAACCAGTGAATGCATAATCTAATTTAACCATGATTGAGAGGTTGATCAACTTGCTTAAATAAACCAAATGTTTTATGATTTCACGTGATCATGGTTATGACAAGAAGCAATATTTTGGGAAGTGGGTCGGAACTGACACTGGATCGGAACTGGCGACGTCACCGTACTAATCCCCCTCTCTCCTGTATGCTTATTGCTCAGGTGATGTAGGACTCTCATATTTGTCCCCCACCACAACGCGGCCGGGGACTTTAAAATGGTTCTTGCTTCTATGTGTCCGTGGATGTCTGTTCAAATACTAAGCAAGCGATAACTTCCAAATGCTTTATCGGATTCCTCTGAAATTTGGCATCTGCATTCTTTGCGACAAGACGTCGGTGGATATTGCGTTTCAGCAAGATCCGCCTGAAGGTGGCGCCACTGCCCCTTGTTCCAATCCTCTGTGCTTGTCCGTGGATGTATGTTCAAATACTTCGCAAGCGATAACCCCTAAATGCTTTATTCCTCCGAAATTTGGCATCTGCATTCTTTGCGACAAGACGTCGGTTGGTATTGCGTTTCAGCAAGATCTGCCACTGGGTCTTGTTCCAATCTTCAGTGCATGTCCGTGGATGTCTGTTCAAATCCTTCGCGAGCGATAACTTTCGAAACGATTTGTCGGATTCCTCCGAAATTTGGCAAATACATTCCTTGCGACAAAACGTCAGTAGGTGTTGCGTTTCAGCAATTCAGCACTAGAGTTCATTCCATTATTCTGTGCTGCAAGTGATATCACTTAGAAACACTAGGTCGAATTTCTTTGAAATACCCTACCTTTCTGGGTAATAACATGAGAAACGCTCATCGGATTCTTCTCAAATTTGGCATGGATGTACCCATCTTCACCACGTCAAGGTTTCTATTTGTGGGCCAAAGGCGAACCCTTGACCAACTTGCATAGCAGACCGCGTTCCGCCCACACTCCAGTTACGTGACCTAGAAAAACTGCGCTGATGGTAAAATACGTTTGGGTTTTACTTTCGCTGCTAAACTATTCGCTGATACCGAATGTAAAATATTTAATCCAAGCACGCATAACAATAAAATATTAATGGATAGACCAGTGAAATTTTATAGAAATCCGTGCGTTTCAACCCAATTCAAATCCTTCAGTGGGAAGGCGAGGTCGGATACACTGACATCGCGGACCGCCTTTAAAGTTTCGGTGTTTCCTACATTTGCCTGGCTTGTTGGTAGATGAATGGGTTTATTTTCTCTTCAAATAGATTTTGTTTTAAACTATGTTTCCTTTATATTTATTAATGTTCATGGTGGTTGATTAAAAGTTGCATGTTCATCTGCCACTGGGTATCGCACAAGCTATGGTGTTTTCGAATCTGTTGTCACGGTCGCCATGGTCGCGGTACTTCAGTGATCTGATTGGTCAATACGTGCAGGATGTTGCTTTTGCTGATTGGCTGACATCTACCGCTGTCGGTTGTCGTTGATCCCCTGGTACCCCTGGTTTTAGCGAGGATGCATGGGATGTACCATGCCAGGAGATGTTGCTTGGGATTGCCTTTCGCTCACTTTACTCACAGGTGCCGCCACCTGGTGGCAAAATAACAAATTTGTTTCCGGGAACCACTCATCGGATTCTTCTTTAATTTGGTATGAATGTACCTTGACATGAGATGTCGCTCGAGAATGCATTTCTCCGACTTGAGCCTAGAGGTGGCCTGGTGTCAAAATCTAAATTTGGTTTCCGGGCAATAACTTCCGGGTAAGGACCCTCGTCAGATTCTTCTCAAATTTGGTATGCAGATAACATGACACCACGATACCATGTTCCTTGGGATTGTATTTTGCCCGCTTCTGCCTACAGGTGGCGCCTCCTGGTGGAAAAATTTGTTTCCTGGCAATAATTTGGGAACTGCTCATCAGATTCTTCTCAAATTTGGTATTCATATGTGACCCACCCTAAATAACACAAACACCGGTGCATGGGCATCCAGTACCGGCAATAACTTGAGGACCCCTCTTCAGATCCTTCTCAAAGTTCATATGCCGATACCATACCATGAGATGTCGTTTGGGATTGCGTTTTGCCTGCTTGCACCTACAGGTTGTGACACATGGTGGCAAAGTCTAAATTTGGTTTCCGGGCAATAGATTGAGGATGCCTTTAGATTCTGGTCAAATTTAGTTTGCAGATAATATGCCATGAGATGTCGCTTGGGGTTGCATTTTGGTTACATAATTTTCATGCTACACCGTGAGGATGATATATTATAGCAGCAATCAACATTCAGTCGGCCTTTCTGAGTTGATCTCAAAACCTGGGGAGGCGAAAAAACCCTTCTGCTTCTTACGCCTCAGTGAAGTAGCTGTTGCCACCCTCATGTATATCCCCTGAGATCGAGAACGCTTATAAATATTGCTGCCATTTTGGCGGGGGACCTAGCATCCTCTGGGTGCTTGTTCCTCTATACTTGTAACTTTCTGAATTGCATTTGGAGAATGGACCCCACCTATTTCAACTTCAATACTCTTTATTTAATTTGTGGCGTTAGGGTGTAATTCCTGTGTTTTATTTCACCAGAGAGATGATTTCGATACAGTTGTCACCGGACCTTGGATGTATAAATGGGAAATAACGCATCCCAATCGACACACCGCCCGTCTGCAGCCGAATAAAGACACATGGCACAAGGCATAAGAAAGTTTTTTATGAAGATAAAATGTGAAATGCCTGCCACGTCCCTCCAACGTGAGAATATGCGGTACCTTGTAGAGAAGCGAGAGGCTGAGTTCACCAACAGCATATTGAACGGGTAGACATATTAAATGTATATTTTGGTACATTTTGATTCTGCATTGGGTTTTCAACTTTTCACTTTTTTGGATTATTGTGAGATCAAGCACGTTAAGCTACGGAAGCGTATTAGTGAATTAGTGGCTCAGAAAATACGCCCATTTGTTAGCAAATAGTAGATTTTTTTATTTTGTGATATATCGCGTTGTTTCTGAAGTACAAATATGTTTTGACCATTTTGTACATGGACGTGTAAATTGTATATGCGTATGGACTATGGTGTAGTGTTACCATTAACCAGACAAGGTAGGGTAAGTGCTAGAGATTATGTGGATTCCCTTGAGATTAACGTCTAATCTGTTTCAAGAGTTTAATCATGTACATCATGAGGCTATAAATATTATTAAATCTGTTTAAGTGAAACTCAGCTTACTGACCATATTGCAATAAATATAATTTAAGAATAAAATGACGAATATATTGATTAGCAAGAGATTATTATTTAGAAGTCTTAACATCAGGTTTTTGTGGACAAACTGTAATTATAAATCACCATATATGTAAACGAGCTTCGTTGTTTCTACTTTTGTACGAGTTTAGGATACATAAATTCCGCAACAAATGTGAGTTCGCCCATGAATATTGGCTAATATTTTCTAAGATATATGCGCTTGTATGGGATTTCTCATGCATAAAGCATCATTTTGACCAGGGCAACAATGCGATTTCAGCCGAGATTAAAAAAGCCACAGAGAGTCGCAGGACTTCAAATCAGGGGGCAGAGTGTTCCAGACACGAGGACTTTATCTTCAGTAGAATAGTACGATACGTTGGAGAGGGGTGATGTTTTGTAGAATTCACTACATATTGCCTAGTTGGATAATCAGTGCATATTTGATAGCTTCAAAAATTAGTTAATGAACTCCAATGGCTGAAAAGAGTTATGGTTAAATCATGTTAAAATATTAATTATATACATTGGCGAGGAACTGACCCTCACTCTCGTTACATACGAACACCTTATATCTCTAATCATCCAGATATATTTACTCTTGTCTTGCTCAACTGTCATACATCAACTTTACTTGGAAATATATTTATATACGTATGTGAGAGTTTGAGTGTCTATTTTCTGTGGTTGCCAATTGACAGTTGAACTGGACCGCCTCTTCTTTCGTTTTATATTTTTGTTGTGAAGGACGGGAGTAGTAGTGTAAACACCGATCCGGCCTTATTTCACCCGGATGTAAAAATGACGTCACTTCCGGTTTGGGTGAATGGGGCGTGACCTTTGGACTTGTCTAGACTTGTCTGTGTCTGTTATGTACTGGGGTTTTTCCCCACAATGGCGGAGATGTAATGGCGGTGTGTGTGGGGAATACCGACCGCCATTGACCGCCATTGTGGGAAAATGGCAGATACGTTGACCGGAAAGACCCGAAGGTGACCGCCATTGTGGGAAAATGGCGGATACGTTCACCGGAAAGACCCGAAGGTGACCGCCATTGTCCGACATTGTGGGAAAATGGCGGATACGTTGACCGGAAACACTCGAAGGTGACCGCCATTGTCCGCCATTGTGGGAAAATGGCGGATACGTTCACCGGAAAGACCCGAAGGTGACCGCCATTGTGGGAAAATGGCGGATACGTTGAAGAAAAAACGTATAAAAGGGGCGAATTTTAGTGGTTTGGTGTATTCATTGCACTACCAAACGGAGCTATCTCACCTACCTGCCTGCCTGACCAGCCTGCCTGCCTGACCAGCCTGCTTGCCTCACCAGCCTACCAGCCTGAACCACTCTGACGAGAGCAGGGCCTCACTGGAGCATGAGATATGGAGAAGATTTTCATTTTACCAGTGCAACTTCATCAGCCTATCTCACCCTAGCAGCTACTGACCAGCCTGAGCCCACAGTCATGGAGTCATCCCAGCGAGCTAAGCTTCAACAGCACCGTGTTTGCCTCATTGATGAGATGCAGCATGTGGCCGAACTATGTGATCTGCTTATGGTGGAAAACATAATCCTTAAACACGGTGTCGAAGATATCATGGCGCAGAAGACCACTTCAGGACAAAACAGAGCCCTCATCGACGATCTACTGCGCCGTGGCCCCTATGCATTTCTAGCCTTCGTGGAGGCGCTGAAGAAGACGGGAAATGAAGAACTAGCAGATCTACTTCAAGCCCAGGATTCAGAAGATAATATCTTAGTCATGGACATGGACATCACCGAAGAGCGTACAGCTACCAAACGTACGCACCAAGAGTCCGGTCTACCTGCCGAACCCGGTGCACCACCCAAACGGCCCCGACTAACACCTTTAGAAATACCTCAGCAAGTGCTTCAGCCAGTGCCCCAGCAAGTGCCTGAGCAAGCGAAAGAAGAGGTGCTACTTCCTATGTCTGTGCAGGAGATCAATGACATTATCCAGCAGGCCTACCAGGCGGCCCACACGAACACTTGGGAGCTCTCTCCCTATTTAACTGTGAGTGTCAAAGAAGAGGAAGTGCATTTTAACGCACCGGCCTGGGACGACAAACCACCTAAGCATATCGCCTTGACGTTGGACACCTGGATAAGAGTACAGGCCATTGATTACGCCGTCGATGCGGTCATTGACCACCAGGGGAGTGACGAAGCGAAATTTTATGTGGGTGACGACATCTTTGTCACCTGTTCTACATTCAACAACATGCTCCTCGTGCATATTCGGAAATGGAAAATGAGGTCAGATACGCAAAAGCGTATTCCTTGTTCTCAGGGCGTCACCCTGAAAATACCTGCGTGGCGGAAGCTGCAGAGTCTCACAGCTGAAATTCATGAAGTCCTGTCTGACCAGGTGTCTCAGTATATTTATAAGAAGTACATCGACACATTCCTGGATGATCTCAGACCCCGCATTCGACACTTGCGTATCCAGCAATGTGCAGGCTGTGTGAACAAGAACGGGCTCTTCAACACGCATACGTGTGTGGACAATAGTATACCATCAGACGCGCTCATCACTGAGGCACTACAGGACGTGAACGAGGTGCAAATTGCCCAGGCATTGGAAGCTGCCTGTCCACCCAGAATTCCACGTGAACAGATTGCCACCTTCATCTACGTGCACCAGGGGCGGAAAGACGATGACGAGTTCAAACAAGTCTTGTTGCATAAATATTGAACATTTCACACAAGTCTTGTTGCAATGAACATTCAGACATTACCGTATTCCTACATTCTATGTTCATTCTATGTTCATTCTACGTTCATTTAAGCGCCTTGATAGCGTATAATTGTATTAAAAAAATTCAATACCAAGAGTCTACTGTGGTGAAGACGTTCATTCTACTGTGTTAATAAAAATAGTAGAAATTCAAAATGTGTGTTAGTGTTCATTCTTTGCAAAGATAATTGTATTAAAAAAATTCAACACTAAGAGTCTACTGTGGTGAAGACCTTAGGTTTTCATATTGGTGATGGGAGCTGGTGTTTTTTGTGCTTTGAGTTAGAAAGTCTCACCCCTTTCGGGAGTAAATAGGTGGCCCTGAAAAGGGCCTTTGGAAAGTGTCATCACACTGTTGGGCGGAAATTTTTTTTCACGCCTGACACCCACGTCCTACAAACAGGGCATCGTATCTTCAAATGAAGCTCCTCTGTCTCGGCGCACTGGCACGTCCCCCCTATACATGTTAGGGATACCAAGCATACGGAACATAGGCATAGGTGACCGCAGGGGAAGAAGGCGTACATGGTCTCTTCGATGTTACACACGGCACAGGTGGATTTATTCTCTTCCTTAGTCAGTTGTACACGTAGTTTACACTTGTCCTCTTCTAATTGATCAATCTGTTCGTTCAGGCGGACGATCTCTGCTAGAGGTGGTGGTGGTGGTGTTGTCATTCCTGTTGCGGTAGCCGGCGTTGGGGTAGCCGTCGTTGTGGTAGCCGCTGTAGTTGCTGGGGGTCTACTATTTAACCACTCCACCTCGGGGAGATCTTCATCGTCTGTTGCTTGATCCTCATCTTCTTCCATAGCGTCCCTTATCTCTTGCTCTTGTTGTGCACCTCGCCGTTTCAACGTATCAGCAATATGATGTTCATGCACCCGCTGTAAGCTGGTAATTATTGTAACATGTTGGTCGTTGTCTTCTCCACTTGTGTGAATCACTTCCCTATGTTCTCTAGGATCTTGTGTGTTCATCGTGTTGAATAGCGTCCGTCTGGTAGTCATGATGCAGTTCTGAATGAATGGATAGCAGACGAGATACTGCGCGCTATTTATAGTCTAACCGTAGAGCGCCCGGAAACACCCGAAGGTGAGCGCCATTGAGCGCCATTGTTGCGCGGACGTCAGCGTAATCTTTCCATTGAAAGATTGTGTTTGCTCAGGCCCGCTGAAATTTTGTGTTTCTTTTCCATCTTTAAACCGGTCTCATTTTGCAATAAATGCGAGTTGACGTGTAAAACTTATTTCAACTTGAACTTGGGGAACTTATCGTGTAGCGTTGAAAAATTCAGAAGGCTAGCGGTAGGCTAACCCACTATTTTTAATGATTTTGTCGATTTTAGACCTGTAATGTTATGGGTGTGGTGGTGTGGAAAACCCGGTAAATTTGAAATAAATCGGTTTACCTGCGTAAAAATACGTGAGGTGTGTTCCTCACTGCCTTATAATGTCACCCTGAAAATTGGAGCAGGTTTATCGAAAGAAAAAGTAAGAATTTTTATCCTGTCACGCTGGCTACGGTAACACAGCCATTGACACGCATAGCTGTACTCACATTTACCTCCACATTGTATAGTGCTGTGTTACCGTAGCCAGCGTGATAGGATAAAAATTCCTACTTTTCTTTCGATAAACCTGCTCCAATTTTCAGGGTGACATTATAAGGCTGTGAGGAACACACCTCACGTGTTTTTACGGAGGTAAACCGATTTATTTCAAATTTACCGGGTTTTCCACACCACCACTGCCATAACCCTACGGGTCTAAAATCGATAAAATCATTAAAAATAGTGGGTTAGCCTGCCGCTAGCCTTCTGAATTTTTCAACGCTACACGATAAGTTCCCCAAGTTCAAGTTGAAATAAGTTTTACACGTCAACTCGCATTTATTGCAAAATGACACCGGTTTAAAGATGGAAAAGAAACACAAAATTTCAGCGGGCCTGAGCAAACACAATCTTTCAATGGCGAGATTTCGCTCACGTCCGCGCGCTCATGCGCGCGCTCTACGGTTAGACTATAAAAAGCGCGCAGTGTCTATCCATTCATTCACAACTACATCATGATGGCTGAACACATGGATATTGATGGAGCGATTGACAACCTATTACAAGAGCTAATCATAGATAATGAACAAGAACACCAACCGGTAGAGGGCGGCGAGACTTTCATCGATATGGAACACGACGAAGATTGGCTTGACAACATAATACAAGATCTATTCATAGATAATGAACAAGAACACCAACCGGTAGAGGGCGATTTCATCGATATTGAACACGCCGAAGGAGGAGAAGAGGCAGCGGATGTCACCGCCAATAGTACTCTCCAATACGAACGGTTTGAACGAGTGCTACAAGATGTCTTCAAACAACATCAAGAACAAGCCCAAGACCAAGAAGCAACCCGTGAATTCATGGATGGCGTGCACAATAGTCCCAGTCCCTACCAACAGATTGCTCAACTCCTACAAGATGAGTTGGAAGAAGACCAAGAAACAGAAAGGGGAAAAAAAGAACAAGAACAGATGGCTATTTTACAGCCGCCATTACAAGATGAGTTGGCAGAAGACCAAGAAACAGAAAGAGAAAAAAAGAACAAGAACAAGAAGAGATGGCTATTTTACAGCAGCAAGAGATGGAGTACTACTCTACCGCAATAAGAAGAAGACTGGCGCCAGACACAATATGGAAAGCGCCACAGTATTTACGCTGTGTCGAATGCTGTAGTCGCTTCGCCAAATACGCTATATTTCCATGTGGACACCAAGCCTTGTGTCTTTGCTGTATTCACAGATATGCACGAAGACCAGAGCCTACGTCCACTGACAACCCCATAGCGTGTCAACTCATCGCGCTGGAATGTCCCGTGTGTGCCCACAGGCGAGACGCCCTGTTCCGAACGATGTAACCCCTTACATCTTCCTAACGGCCCTTTTCAGGGCCACCCCAATCTTTCGAAAGAGGAAGCTTCTAATTAAAAGCACAAAAAACCCCACCAACTCCTGCACATGCACACACCTAGGTAACAATAGGTAAATAACACTTAGTAAATGGAAACTTCCTACTAACAGCGCCCAGGTATTAGTATGAATGTACGGTAATAATAGACCGAATAGTGCCGGAAAAAGCCGAGTGTAAAAATTTTTTTTTCGTTGTGGGAGATCGGTAATGAGAGAGGTGAGGAGATTGAGCACTACCGAGGTGGCCCGGAAAAAGCCGAGTGTAAAAAATTGTTTTTGTTGTGAGGTGTGGGAGATGGGTAGAGGGGATTTTGCATGGGTTGGCCCTGAACACTGAAAAGGGTCCCCCTTGGAAGGTTTAGGGGTTGGCCCTGAACACTGAAAAAGGGGTCTACTGTGTTTGGAAGGCTAGGGGTTGGCCCTGAAAAGGACCGTTGAGGGCAGGAATTTTTTTGGGGGGTTGGAGATTGGTAATCATAGAATATAGAGGAGAGGAGATTCACCATGTAGGACCTGATTTGAATTGAATGTGCCAAGTTAGAAGTTCCCCTTTCGTAAGATTGGGGTGGCCCTGAAAAGGGCCGTTAAGGTCAATTTGTTTACCCTGTTTTATTCAGGGGGAGTTTGCCTGTCTACTCCAAACTGGCGGAAAAGTACCGGCCAGGGTGTAATATGTATCGGCCAGGCTGTTGTTGTTGTTGTTGTTGTTGTTGTTGTTGTTGGGGGCCAGGCTCTCGCTCCGCATCGTCATCAGAGGAGGAATCTGCCGGTAGATCGTCCAGAAAGCGCGCTAGCGCAATTCTTGGCAATTCGTCAATGTCAACGAACTCTTGTTCAGCGGCCTGTTGTTGTTGTTGTTGGGCATCCAACAGATCTCACAGGCAGTCCAACCAGTCTCGTCCCAGCAAATCGGCCGGCGCCCTAGTCACCAGATGATGGAGGTCGGCCCAGGCTAGCGGTGATATGTTGGTGTTCTCCCGCGTCCATCTGTGAATTTCCTGCAACCAATACTTTCTCACGGCCCTCGATAAATCTTCTTTCTTTCGCCGCACCTTTCGTCGTTGACATCTTGGCAACACGGCTCATGATATGATTTTGATGTATACGTGTTTACCGGTCGAGAAAAAAGGGTTTGAATGAAGCTTCTCCCCACGCGGCCCCTGGTTTTATACTGAAACTAGAGTAGATTTTCATTGGCTGTTTAAACGGGGGCGATCCTCGTTCATTGGTTCTGTCTCCGGCCTCGCCATTGGTTGATATACACGTCGCTGATTGGCCCAATAACACGAGCAGCATACCTCCCTGGGTTAATTTTCAATCCTCGCTTTTGCACAAAATTGATATCGCAAATTCCCATGTTAAATCCGTTCGTATCTCTATAACATTAGGGTTGAACTACGCGTCGCTGATTGGCCCAATTTAGGCGCGAGTGATGCCTGCTGGGTCACGTCAGAATCCTCTCATTTTGCACAAAATTGGTATAGCAAATTCCCCAGGTTAAGTCAATGCGTATCTCTATAACATTAGGGTTGATAGTCGCGTCGCTGATTGGTCCAATTTTAGGCGCGAGTGATGCATCCTGGGTCAACTCACAATCCTCTCATTTTGCACAAAATTGGGTATGGCAAATTCCCAGGTTAAATCCATTCGTATCTCTATAACATTACACCCCGAATGATCACGGACTTTCACGATGGCGCGAGTGATGCATCCTGGGTCAACTCACAATCCTCTCATTTTGCACAAAATTGCTATAGCAAATTCCCAGGTTAAATCCATTCGTATCTCTATAACATTACACCCCGAATGATCACGGACTTTCACGAAGGTGGGGGAAAATAAAAAACTATAACGTATACGGGTACGGACAGAGAGAGGCACGAAAAAAAACTATAACGTGTACGGCTACGGACTAGGGGTTTAATAGACACTACCGAGTGATCACGGACTTTCACGAAGGGTGATGGAAAAATAAAAAACCAGAACGTGTCCCATTCGATATATACAGGCCTCCCTAGTCCGTGTCATTCACCACCATGGGAGCGCACGGAGCAGATGGGGAGCTTGCCTTGTTCCAACTCACCACCCACGTCACCCTGATCGTCTATGACCATCAACTGCAGCTCATCGAAGAACAACCCCGAGAGGTGAAGCTATGTTTAACCCTAGCAGGATGGACTCTATTGACACGGTTGTTACAGGAAAAAGATCCCGAAGTCGATTTCATGCACGTGGGAGTAGGTGTCTACCTACGAAGTGGTAGAGATGATTCTTTTTTTCCCCGGTTAGAAGAGCGTGGTGGTCCTCCTATCATACTCCGTCCGGCATTATGGCAGGCGCTGAAAGCTATTATCACCGACGTCCACGACTTACTGCACCCCGACGCGAACTCTGTGGCTACCCGCACTCTTACACCTGGCTGCACCCTATTGTTGTACCCCAAACGAGTGGAGCTCATCGATGACGACAGTAGGTGTTGGTGTACGTCTGAACCCAAAGCGCGTGTCTCTTTGTCACCGGAAGGCTGGACTACCTTGAAACGGGTGTTGTTGGGTGACCTGGACGGTGATAGCATTCACCTGTGTGACGACGTCTACATTTTCCGCGGTCCCTTTTTTGCTCGACTCCTGAAGCGAGGTGGTTTTACTCTGGACCCTGATCTATGGACAGCCTTGGAAAAAGTAGTCCCCATTGTCGATGAAGTACTATATCTATAGGGTGCACACAGGCTAGAGTGTCAGTGTCTACTCATGAAGCGAACACACAACAGCGCAAGGAAGACGCAGAGGGGGACCCAGATGAGGGGCACCCGAAAGGGAATCCGAAAAGCTGGGCGGCAGGAATCCACATGGCGTACCACTGTGAACAAGGTGTTAACAGATTTGTATTACAACCCTACCAGTCCAGCCGCTTATAGCGCTGTGGGAGCGCTCGCTCGAGCTGCACATTCCCAAGGCATCAGTCGAACTGAAGTTCGAGAATGGTTAAAAACCCAAGACACTTATAGCTTACATCGAGCAGCCCGACGACATTTTCGCCGTAACCGAGTCATCGTAGGAGGCGTAGACGCACAATGGCAGGCTGATTTGGTCGATATGAGTCGATTTGCACCCCACAATGATGGACATCGGTACATGTTGACCTGTATCGATATTTTATCCAAGTACGCATGGGTACTGCCCATCCGGACCAAAACAGGAGAGAATCTGGTACGCGCGTTCCAGCAGATTTTCAAGACGGGACGCAAACCCCTCTATTTGCAAACGGATGAAGGCACAGAATTTCTCAACCGCCACTTTCAAGCCTTTCTTAAGAAACAGAATGTGTTTTTCTTCCATACGTACAACGAGACCAAAGCCTCTGTGGTGGAACGATTCAATCGCACCTTCAAAGGACGAATGTACAAGTATTTTACCGCCAAAAACACCCGACGGTACATCGATGTGCTACCTCGACTGGTCCAAGGGTACAATCGAGCCTATCATCGCAGTATCCAGCGAGCTCCCCTCGATGTGACAGAACGCAACGAACATCAAGTGCGCCGTACGCTGTACTCGATAGACCCCAGTCCACTCACGTCACCCCGTTACAAACGCGGAGATGTGGTACGGATCAGTAAAGTCAAAGGGCAATTTGAGAAAAGTTACTTGCCCAACTGGAGTGGCGAGCACTTTGTCATCGTTCGCCATAAGCCTCGACATCCACACGTCTATCAACTGGAAGATCTACAAGGAGAAACACTGCAAGGCACGTTTTACGAGGCGGAATTACAACCGGTGGTGAAAACACGGAAAGACTACTACACGGTGAAAAAGATTTTGAAAACGGAACGTCGACGTGGCAT